>OU015496.1:182208873-182333873 GCA_907164885.2 Dolomedes plantarius
TTAGATAGGGTGGGAGTGGGTACACCTCCCCCAGATACCATGGGGATGCTCTGTCAAAATTGAGGTGGCACCTGGCTAAATCGAACTCCAAATCTTGTAGTGCCATTATAAACCGGAGCCGCACCCTTCAGCACGCTACCCTATATGGACCTGGTCTGGAATAAATTCCAGTCAGGGGACATTAGAAACAACACCAACTTGTTTTAAATTTAGATTAAATTCACTCACACACACACACATCTAAATGACATTAATTTCCCCAACTTAAAATATTTTTAGCTATTTTGGCTGCATTAATGCCAGTGTCTATTCTTTCAAAGTTATTCTTAAGAATAAGTGACTATAACCTACATTAATTCTTATAGATAATACATTACCAAAAATTACAGGGAAAAGCATCACTACAGCACAAGAGCAAATTTTCATTATTCTCTATCTTCCTTGAACATTTGTTTTATTGATATTTACAGCAAATACATTCAAATTACATCCTCATAAGAAAGATCAGATCATCTCCAGAAAAATGCCTGGTTTATAATAATGCAATTAGTTACAGCTTATTACTTTAAATATTCAAAATGGATTTGAATTTTTCTAAGCCATACTAGTGATGTGAACAAGTAGCACTTTAATTTCTAAATCATGCTAATATTACTCTCAAAACAGCATATTTAGCATTCAGTTTGGTAGGATACAATATGGATGAACTGCATCCTATAGGAACAATTACAAATATTTGGTAATCAAATGAATTAATACTAATGAAAGAATTCCATTTGTCTCCTCTTTCATTAATGTAGCATCTGGTTTGCTCTTATATTTTTAACATACAAGGTATGAAAAGAATTAAATCATCCAAATTCTTAAAAAAAAAAAAAAAACTACCTTAGACTTTCTTATTTCATAATAATTTCACTAAGATCTAAGAAATACCATATGTTTTAATGTTACACTGCATATTTAAGAAAAGTAAGCAAACTAAGGTGCTTGTCAAAAATTTTATCATACATTACCTACCCTAATCCAAACAGCTGAAATAAGAAAAATGACTCTTTAAGATCTCCAAACTAACAATAGTTTACTTTATACCAGGGGCACTCAAACTGCAGCCCACCAAGCTTCTATGTGCAGCCCGAAACATATACATTATCAGACAGGTGCTTTTGTAAACATAATATTGGAAATTAGAACCCGAAAAATACAAAACTGTACAAAAATGTGCCATGTGCTGCTGATGTTATTCACATTAGCATATCTTTGTGAATCTTCTAGTTCCAAAATGAAATATGCGAATAATTTATATAGAAATCAGCTTAACTGATTCTTACCTTAATGACGTATTGAAAATAGCATGTAGCAAGTATAAACTAGATTTGCCTAAGATAGTCAAAAGTTTGTTTTAACATAAAAAATCACACTCCTTTTTAATAAACTCTTGAATACATTAAGGTTTTAAGTTTTATTTTTTTACATTATTATATTATGAGGTACAGTGTACTATGTTGCAGCCCGTGTAACGTAATAAACATATGCATGTGGCCCGAGAGAAAAAAAGGCTGAGTATGGCTGCTTTACACTAATAAATCTTCCACTATCTTAAACAACATGGAATTTTCACTCAGAAGTCAATAATCACTACTTTTTGAGACAATTTCCAAAAGCTGCTAACACCTTGAAGTTATAAACAAATTCAAATAAAACTTATACAGTACAACCTCCCAAATCCGGAATGTTTTCATAAATGGCCAATATTACTTTTCCATTTTACCAATAGATGTAGCTACCAAAATTTTCGGTGAATAGGAGTCCGATAGCGGAAGAGTATAAGGAAAGATGGTGCTGAGATGGAAATAAACCAATCATAGGCGTTAAAAATTTTGTTGCTAATTGTTTGGAGGTTTGTCATTGGTTAAATATATTTCAATACTTTATGCTTCTGCTACTGGACTCCTATGTGAATATAAGAGCCCTAGCCTAAGTCATAACACTTTGCATCACTGTTCATTAGCATCTGTTTTCTTTCTGGTTACATTTGTATTTTAGATCATTATTTAATTTTCATTCTTGCAGTAATAAGTAATTATTTTAGTGATTATGTCAGCTACAGTGGCAGGTAAAAAGAGAAAACATATTTCTCTTTCAATCGCACAAAAAGTTGAGCTATTAAAAGAATATGGAAAAGGATTGCCAGTCCAGAATCTGAATTATGCAATTGGAAAATCTACAGTGTATGATATCATCAAACAGAAAGAAAAAATTATGCAGTTTTACAGTGAAAGCGTCGCAAAAGTAGAAATGATGAAGAGAAAAATATTACGACCGCCAAATAATGTTGATTTGGACAATGTTTTAATCGAGTGGATTTGGCAGAAACAAAGTGAAAATATACCACTTAACGGGCACGTGATTATAGAGCAGGCGAAAATGTTTCATGAAAAGATGGAAGTAGATTTTCCACGCAACTATTCTTCCGGATGGCTACATAAATTTCAAAAATGATACGGCATCTGCCAATTTCGTATATGCGGAGAAAAAGCAAGTGCTGATGACGAAGCCAGTGCATCATTTGTAAACGAATTTTCGGAAAAAATACTCAATGAAAATATTTCCCATGAATTAATATATAACACCAATGAAACATCGCTGTTTTGGCGTTATGTTCCCCGAAAAACATTGGCAATGGCAGAAGAAAAGAGTGCTACTGGATTAAAAGACATAAAAGAAAGATTGACTGTTTTATCTTGTGCTAATGCCTCGGGAAGTCACTAATAAAAATTATTGCTTATTGGCAAAAGTAAGAAACCTTGATGATTGAAAGGTATTACCGTATATCATGTAATTTACCGAGTCAACAAAAGAGCGTGGATTACTAAAGATATCTTCCAAGAATGGTTTGACCATTATTTTGTACCCCAAGCTCGAGCCCATTGTGTCGCAAAAGGACTTCCCAGAGATTCAAAAATTCTCTTAATTATAGATAATTGTTCTGCCCATTCTGATTAGGCAGTCTAAATAAAGAAAATGTTGAAGTTAAATTTTTGCCACTGAATTGCACATCGTTGATACAGCCTATGGATATGGGATTGTTAAACGTTTTGAAATGCCAATATAAAAATGATTTTTTGCGAAAAATGTTAAACCACGTGAATGGTGGTAAAACTCTAAGATTTCGTGAAAGAATTTAATGTGAAGGATGCATTGTGGTGTATTGCAAATGCTTGGTCCACTGTAAATGCAGAACTTTTAAAAAATGCTTGGCATAACTTGTTGACTACATTGGTTTTCGCTGATTACGACGATGATGACAGCAGCGATTTTGAAGGCTTTCAAGAGTCTGGGAAAGAAGCTGAAATAGCAGGATTAGTAGAATGTGCAAAGAAAGGCAACATTAACTTGGATAAATCGGACATACAGGAAGTTTTAGACATCGACGAAAATGTGCTGATTGTGGCTTCTCTGAGCGATTCTGAAATTATTGATAGTGTGGTAAATAACAAAGGTTATGATGACAACGATCATGAAAGTGATTCAGAATCCCTCGATAATGAAAAAATGTCAACAGAAGACCTGATAAAATCGTTAGATAAAACAATATTAGGCTTAGAACAGCGGAATTTTATCTTGGAACATGAAATTATGGCAGTATATCGAATTCGAGAAAAAATAATTTCTAATAAGCTGAAACTAAAGCAACAATGACTGAAATGTTTAAATTATAATCTAATTATATGTTCTCTATTGAGGTTTGTTTGATAATTAAATCATTTTATATGTTGTTGTTTTTTTAAATGTGTTTATTTTTATTTTTTCCTAAAATTTTATAATGTTATTTAGAAACCTCAAATCCGGAAAATCCCCAAATCAGGAATTGCCATGTCCTGAAGAATTCCGGATTTGGGAGGTTGTACTATACTACACACGTGTTTTGGTTGTTGAGAGGGTGCTTTCTCCTTGACATGAAAACAGCGTTAATAGAAATATTAAAACTGAAAATAAAAAAAAACTTTGGATTGTAACTTCCATAATGCACATCTGCAATGGACTACGGAAAGTACTATATTTACTTGACTCGATAGTAAACAATGAATCCAGAAATATTATGGCAAAAACCAGGGTGTATATATATTTGAATTGACAACAGTTGATACTTTACATGAAGTGACCTAAACCAATGAAGCTCACAAGGAAGTCTGATTTTTTTTAGCAGCCCCCCCCCCCCCAAAAAAAAAAAAGAATTAAAAAGTTTAAAAGTCACCAGTAGATAGCACTGACATGCAAGAGATCAGCAGAATTATGCAAATAAATCTTGCAATAAAAGACCTAGATACATGAACATTTGGAGGATCAGCCACGAAGTCGAAGGCCCTCCTTGGTGGAGGGCCACATTACTGCAGTGGAAACCGTTATGAATGATATGGCAGCAGAATCGTCCACGGGGAGTAGCAGTGGTCGCAAAGCTGGACCAGTGCCTTTTTAAAATTTTATTTTGATGCTTAAAAAAAATCAACTTCCTTATGAGCCCTTTCTTGCAAACTGCATTCTTTATCATATTTCTTCCTTTTTTTTAATGACTTTTTAAAGTTTTTAAGAGCTTTTGGCTCACCCAGTATTATAAACAGATTTTAAATATAGCAAAAAGTATCTTATATTTTAAATATAGCAAAAAGTATCTTACATTTGGGAGTATTTGCAAATGAATGATATATGTTGGGGATGGATCCCAAATATAAATGAAAAATCCGTATATGTTTCATTCACGCTTTGGATACATATCTTAAAGGTTTAAGTCTTTGTATACTGAGTCATCAGTAGAGAGTCACAACTCTAGCTATCAATGTGTATAATCTCCAATTATTTGGCAGTACCATACTCCTCCTCTTCTGTAAAACACTGCCCACTAATACCTATGAAAAATTTGACAGCTTGACTTTGTTTTATAAACTCAGAGGTATCTTGAACCCTTGGCATATCCTATACTATCCTTGTTTTATGCATCTATGTTTTATTCAATGCACTTGGTTTTTATTCCTCTTCTAGTGACCCAGTTTACATTATTAATTACATAGAAAGCCTACAAAAATTTCTTATATGCATATAAAAAGGTAGCACAAATATGCATATATACTATCATAAGATATCTACAGGCATAAATGCATAAATATGGGGCTATCAATGGCTAGGAGCAAGGCACTAGCAGCTCTATATCACAGAAAGCCCATATAAGTGAGTGAGATTAGGTGTAGAATTTTCCTCTTGAAATATCATGACAATCAAAAAGTTTTGGATTCTGGAGTATTTTAAATTTTGGACTTTTGGATTAACTTATATAATAGAAGCCATTTTGAATTTTTTTATTAAAATGTGTACTATCATTTTATGATTTAAAATCACAAGTATAAAGTCATAATGAAAGCAATGCGTATAGCAGTAGTAATAGTATACTAGCCGCTGCATGACCAGCATGGTCGCTTTTAGTTATATATATATATATATATATATATATATATATATATATATATATTTATTTGCAAAACAACTGAACTGAAAGTAACATATGTAAGGAATGTTACCTGTCATCATAAATATACGTTGTTATGGGGTAGTGGGAGCTCAGCCAAAAAATTTATAATCATTACTAAATTCACTATAAAGCTGATTCTAAAACATCGTGATTAAAAAAATGTGAATTTCCATTACTTCAGAGTTAAAGATAAGACTGAGAAACCGAATACTAATGATTTTAAAAATTACATCCCTCTCTGTATGTACAATTTTCAAAATTAAGATAACTACACTTTATCATTACATCAATTAAGAAATTGTTGGGAAAATTTCTTCACTTATAAAAGGGAGTAAAAATTCAGCAAGTACTAAAATATAGTGTAAATTACATCACTCTCTGTATGTACTATTGTTCACAATTCAGATATCTACACTTAATCATATCAAATAATAAATTGTTGGGAAAATGGAGTAAAAATTCAGCAAGTCTAAAATAAAGTGTGGATTATAACTACGATATTCATAAAACTTCTTGAGTTGAGAATTCAAAAGTTGAGATACCACAGTGACAGAATCAGTTGAGTATTTCAAAAGTAGGAGATACCACAGTGACAGAATCAAAAGAACGGACTCTGTATAAACCTACATACAACTGTCCATGACTAAACACTGGATTTGATAGGTCTAAACATATTTTGTCAAAAGATCAGCGGTTGTAACATATGTCGTCACTATGCACACACGGTTTTAAATTGTGAATGGCCACTAATGTTTACATCTGGTAGTTGCAGCCGTTGCCATTCGGAGTGTAGAAATATCATTGATTTTTGTGCTGCATACCTATGCGTTATATATATATATATATATAATATAGATTATATGCACTTAGTTTTTTTTCTTCTATTGACCAAGTTTAAATTATCTATATATATAAAACAGTTCCGTAACTGACTCATTCATTCACTGACTGACTGACATACAACGCACAGACCAAACCGCTGGACCTAAAGGGCTGAAATTTTGCATGGCGATTCTTCTAATAGTGTAGGGGTGCACTAAGAAAGATTTTTCAAAAATTCTTCTTAGATTTTTAAAAATTAAATTTTTAAGCTGTTTTTTAAACTTTTTTACGTTTGCATTTAAAATAATACATTGAGGGTTATAAAATTTATATCATGAGAAAGATCATAAAAATTCCTTCAAAATGAAATTTTTTTTGAATTTTTACCTCCATTTCCTGATTTTTGGTGAATTTTTGAAGATTAATTTTTAGAATTTAATTTATTAAATGCTGATCATGTGATTTCTTTTTCTGGTACTTTAAATAAATTTATCGTCACGTGCATAACAACTAAATAGACAAAAAATTTTTTTTTTTTTTTCCTATGCAGCAGACAATTGGATATTATCCAAAAAAATATCCCTTACGATTTTTTTCTATATATATATATATATATATATTATATATATATATATATATATATATATATATATATATATATATATATATATATATATATATATATATATATATATATATATATATATAATATATATATATATATATATATATATATATATATATATATATATATTAATTACATCAATTGTATACATTGATCGTCGCATTTATTATAAATATATAAATTTATTTTTTTTGCCTTAATTGCATACATTGACTGTTGTATTTAATTTGAATGTACTCCGTAGCGAAGCGTGGGTTTTCAGCTAGTTAATTACATAGAAATCATAAGAATTTCATAAAAGTAGAATAAATATTCATATATACTACACAAAAATTGCAGTAATACTCTACAAAAGTAAAAAGAAAAATAACCAGTAAAGTTGATACCAGAATCGGATGAATTCTTTGAATCATCATCAAGACATATAACATTTTCAGATTTCTCAGCAGCACTGGGTGTACTGGTAAAGGGATCATATCTTGATCGCTTTTGAGGCTGAAGAGTCTTTGAAATTTTTCTCTTTTTTTGAGATCCTAGAGGGGGAAAAAAAGCTACTGTTAATATTACGTATCTCTACACCTAACCCAAAACACAATGCACAGAATGTGTCTTTACTCTATAGTTGTCCAAAGGTATTTCCAGGAGAGAGAAACAGAAATGCATTTTAATAAACCAGCAAACTCCAGTTTATAAAAAATATCAAAAGAATCCTGCTTATTTTTGATTTGCTAAGACAACTAACAAAATATTTGATAAAAACACAAATTTCTCACTGATGTTGAAAATTAAAAGAGCCTGTTACAAATAAGTCATATGATATAATATGTACTAACAACAATTAAGAGTCTACTACAGTTATCATTTAGTGCTTTGGAAAAAAAAAAAGTCTCTCAATGAAGACAAATTATATATAGACCCATACACCCACACACTAGTACCGAGGCTTTGACTAGAAAGTTTCAAATTTGTAACGATGTGTTAGATCTACCCAAATTAACAACAGAAAATAGTATCATGAACCTGTAGTAATAACCTTTTCATTTTTATGCTGCCTGGTTCATTTATAGCAAATTATCTATATATTAAAAATATTTCACTAAATTTTAACATAGAAATCTGATTATTATACAAATTAAAAAGTGGTGGTAAATTGCTTCAAACCAAAATTAATAAAAATCCAGAATTTTCTTGAAATATTTTAATCTATACAATCTTTACTTAAGCTTCAAATATTTTTTATTTTATTACAGTAATAAAATTAACTTAAAAGATAAGTGTTGTTCAATAAAGTTATAGTTCAAGTAAAACATATTGAACACTATATTTTCACTTATCTGATTTTTACCACATTAACTATTTTTATTGTGCTTAAATTTAAATATTAGAAACAGGAGATCTTTTCGGTTAAGTTATTACTTGCCGGTTAAAATTGTGTGAGTTAACCTAAACAAGGACTTCTATGAAATTTTTATCAAAAGAAAAAAAATTGGTCAGTTTTAAACAGGCTTATGTGTGTAAGAATTAAAACATTTAAAATATAACTTACTGCACTATGTAAAAACTAACACAAATTAGAAAATAAAAACAAAAAACCTGAAACTAAATAAAGTAACAATGGATCCAACAAACCACTTTTCATCTTTAAATGATGCAATTTTTCAAGTCTTTGCCTTTAAAAAAAAATGTGATAACCTTACTGTAAAATGAGATAAAAACAAGAAAATACTTCTTCCCCCCTTTTTTTCACCATCAGATTATATCACTATGTCATGTGAAAAAGAAATTAACAGAATTTCTTAATATTCTACTTTCATTATTACATGCATATAAAAATTTACAAACAAATATCACAAGATACTGAAAGATTAAATTTAAAAGCAGGGAGAAATATTAATGGCATTATGAATAAGTATAAACTCATCTTTAATTGATCTGAACTTTCTACCTCCCCCCCCCCCTTCCCTTGGTTAAGGGCTCTATTATAGTGCCCTAATTCTAATATAAATAGTTATAATTTTTCACAATAAAAAGTAAAATTAAACACATTTTGAATTTTAACTTACTATTAAACAATGTCAAATGGGTATTTTTAGAACCCAAAGAGAAATAATTTTTTTTTTTTAAATCTCTTACAGCAGTTTTTCAATTAAGAAAATAAGACTCAAAATAAGATGAGATAGCAAATTATGTAGTTATAAATTAGAGATATTATATTCTTAACTAACCCCTTGAGTAAGTGGCAGTTTCTTCCTCCTCCTCCTCATCATCATCATCATCATCGTCGTCGTCGTCTTCTTCAATTTCCTCTTGTTCTAGTTCCACATCATCCTCCTCTTCCAATTCACTGTCTTCATCATCAGATTCAGATTCAGATTCAGCTTCTCCATCCCCAGCAGAATAATCCTCATCTGACTCACTATCATCAAGAACTTCAATTTTACCATTGTCGCTATTTAAAAAGCTGCCCCAGTTTAGTTTTCCACTTTTATCAGACGCAAAAAAATCTTCAAGGAAATGATATAAATAAAAAAAATCAATAAATTATAGGGAAATAAAAAGAAACATATGAACTATAGTCAAAATTTCATCACAAAAAAGCCATAAAATAAAACCTATTAAAAATATCGGACATTTTGATTTACCATGGTACGAAGTAATAAAGTGTACAACTGATCAGATACACCCCTAATTTTTGCAGTGGGCAAACTGACAAAGATCACCAATTCATTTTTCACCACCACTCACGAATTTGTTTACTTGTATTACGAACATCATAATAAAAAAATGTTGATGAAAAAGTAATTTGCATTTTTCAGCAACAGAGGATTTAGTTCTCATTTATATAAATAGTAAGATAACCCCTCCCCCCCCCCTCCCAAAAAAATTCAAATTTGGGACAATGTACAAGATAATTGGTTCATGAACGATCAATCTCCTGTACTAATTTATCTTTGAGATTTCCCGAAGGCAAGAACATTTTTCAAAGGTATAGATCTGACCCAAACTGTTTGCAGCATGCCTGACATTAAACAAAATACTCCAAATGATGGTAAACATAATCTGTGGGTACATGTGTGTGGGGGGAAGGGAGAGGGAGGGGGAGAGAGGGAGGGGGAGAGAGAGAGAGAGAGAGAGAGAGAGAGAGAAAGAGAAAGGAAAGATTTTGTTTTACACAATTTTCATGAATAATGGACTGCAAGTAAAATTGCAAATATATACACGTTCAACATGCCAGGCAGTCTTAGACCTAGGTTTTGCCCTTGTTATGTGCTCCTGCATGGCATAGCCAATGAGTATGCTGCCATAAAAGGAAGTACAAATTTCTCTAAATTTTTACTAGTGACTGACTAAACACAGTCATCCAATCTAGTAAGTAAACTATTACTGAAAAAGAGTTTTTATGAAAATTAAGGTAATTTTTGTTTAGAAGGGGGAGGATAAATTAAGTCTCATGAAATTATTTGGGAGGGGGGGGGGGGGGGAGGAGGAACCCACCATTTTCCCTGCATTTAAAAAAAAAGAATAACAGTTGACAACTAGGGGCAATTAAAGTTTTACCTAAGAATTCAGGGGGTAAGACAGAAAACATGCATGCAAGAAATTGTGCTGTGAAGTGCTCCTGACTACCTCTCCTACCATCCATCCAGTACAGAAAACTAGTTTTTCTGTTTGCAAGGATCACAAGAGAGCCTGCTGTGTTTTATTAACATTCTTCAGTAGATTTGTTTCCTGTTTTAGAGGCTTGTGTTTTAGATTGCATTCTGTATAACAGAAAATGCCTTCAAACATTGACGGATTAAAATTATATCAGTAACTTTTTGTATGTTTCAAAAATGAAACACGAGTATGACCAGTTTGTATAGCTACATGACCTGCCAAAGAGCTAATGTGTATTCTTCAAGATTAGAGTGGAGATGGAGATACAGATAGTGGCTTGATGAAAGAGGTAGAAGACGTGGGGGAATCCAGCCACAGTTCAAGCCAACCCAGTACAAATGTAATAATTGATGATTCTGCAGTGTGGGTTAAAAGGACCAGGTCCACAGATTTAAAGTAAATGATTGATTCTTCTTCAGTATTATATCTGTGTATTTATTTACTCTCGCATTTTACTATTTACTCTCAAAGAACCTTTACAACACTGATATAATTCTGACTGTTTTCATCTATTGTTCAAGGTATTTACTGTTAATGATTTAATGTCTATAACTTTACTTAGAAATATACAATAAATTTAATAATTGAGACAAATCATTTAGCCTATGAAATAGCGACAAGAAATTGGCTAAATCTTATGCAAGCAAAAGGAGGGTAACAAACATTTGCCTATTCTTGCTTACAAAGGAAAGGAAGGAGGACTAAAACATGCATACATAATACTTGAACACCTTAACATTTGTCATATAATCATCAAAATCAAGCCAGTAATAATAATAAATGTATACAAGATCACATGCACAAGGTAGACAACATAAGAATTTAAGGTACAGTTTGATTCTCTACCTTATGATGCGAGAAAGAACAACATAACACACTTCAGCTGAGAGGCACACAAGAGCTATAATTATTTTACACATGCATACAAGTTTTTTTTTTAATTTGGGGGGGGGGGGGGGGGGCTGTTAATGCACAGTTATAAAAATTATGAATTTTATCACTTTGGGTACATAATCTAAAAATTACAGAGGTAATTACTGCCATTAATTACCATTTTTATCCACTTCTTTTTTCTTACTCTTTGGCGTCACTGATTCAGATGCAGAGTTCTGTGGAGTCTTTGACACTTTTCCCTTCCTTTCAGCCTTAGATTTTGGAGATTTTACCTCTGTAATAAATCAACATTTCTAAAATATACTTAATAAGAAAAACATTACATTAACCTTCTTATATTACATGTTTTGTTGAAAAAAATCCAAACTATTCAAAGCAGAAAATTATTGTGATGAGGAAGGAAGAATCTGAAAATTCCTCACATTAAAGAGTGTCAAAACAGTATATGAGACTAAGAAAAAATTGACTAAATAGTTTTAAAATAACTCCAAGTCTTTTTTTACTCATTTAGTGCAAAATTAGATAAGATTTACCCTTCGAATCAATGATTATATGAAATAAGTAGCATAGAATCAAATCTTAATTCTAGCAATGAGAAAATACTCATACGATTTATTTAATAAAAAAATCAAATTTAATACCATAATGATTGTACAAGAAATTTTAAAATTTGGAAAAAGGTTAATAAAATTGAGATTTCTACTTTTCAGCTTTTAGTGGTTTATTATAAATGTATATAATTTATGTTTTACTTTTCAGGTTTTTTTTCCCTCCAATGATGAAAGGCTAAATCTAGCTGAATTGAGGACTTTAATTATAAATTTATATTTTTTTTATTGGGTTATCTTTATATTCATGTGTATAACATTTCACATGCTTTTTTTCTTATGTTATTTATACCGTGTTTAGTTTTTAAAATTGATTTTGGTTAACAATTATTCCACAATTTGACATTTTTACTTTACAGCTTTTAGTGGTACAGTTTGCAAAAAGTTTTTGTGTATTACTGCCGAAAGAAATTGTTTTAAAGTTTTTCATGAATCTTAATGTAAATTGATAAGTAATTAACTGCTATTAACTATTAGTAATACACTTTTAAAATTCAATAATTAACTTAGTATTAACTTTATAAAGTTTATTAGTTTACCTAAATAAAGTTTTTTTGTTTAAATGTTTTTGTGCGGGTTTGTCATTGTTTATCATGTTTATATTCTCAACATTCAATAAAATAGACGTGCTCCCCTGAAATATTAAAAAATTTAAATTCATTAATTTCTTGAAAAGTTTTTTAAATGTCCATTTGTTTTAATAAACTATTATTATAAAAAATATTTAAATTTTATTTTGCTTGAGTCTCAAGAGGTTAATGCTGTTCCTTTAGAATTCAATTCCAGACTGGCACATGAAAATTATCTTTTTGTAAAGCAGGTATGCTCATATCATACCAGGTGGTGGCGGGTGTTCATACAAATAACAAATTTTTCTATTTGTGCGGTGGGGGAGACTGCAAATTAATAGTGCATCTTATGAAAATTATCCCTCTCATTGAATCAATTCAAAGCCGTCTGTCTGGTGGACGGATGGCCAGAGCATAGCTGGCCAGAGCCCGAGCATAGCCGGCCGAAGCCTGGCTAGTAAAGTATAAATAAGACTATTTCTGGCTGTAGAGAACTGAATTTAAATTAAAAACTGATTAGTAATCAAAATGTGATAACGTACTACCTTATGAAGGGTTTGAATACATTATATGAATCTACATTCGAGGACCAAAACAATAGCACTAAGACTTTTTCGCCAGTTGAAAAAAGCTTAAAAAGGACTTCTTAACTACTACTTAAATATTCCCACGACTATAGTCATTATAGAATCACCAACTAAATATTTGTAGCCACAGATTAAATTTTACTATATCAAGCCAAGTACCTGAAAGATTTAAGTGTCTCTGTTAGTCAAAGAAAGAAAGTCACTTTTAAAGGCACATTTAAAAGTAAAAAGTTACTTTTAAAGGCACATTTTTCTAGAAAAAAAGTGCATTACATTTATGTTGAATGCTATTACAACCTAGAAATACTTTTAACTAAATGGAAATGTCAGTCTGAACTTGAATTTAGAAAATCAAAGCTCTCAAATGATTGTCAATAACAAAGCCGCAAATAAGTTGACTTTATAGGATTAACAAAAAATAAATTACATATCTTTAAGACCATTTCTTTGATAAAATTTTAAAACAACCAGCCTATAGCAAAAAGAATTTAGGAAAAAAGCTTTGTGATATAAAATGAAACCTTTGTGAACTAACTATATTCACTTTAATTACTTTTTAACGTAGGATTACGTTCCTCAATAACAGTCCTGCGGAAAGAAAAAAATTATCCAGCACCTCGAGTTACAATTTTGGCAGTGCGCCAAACCCAGTAGCAGTAAACAGTTAAACAGAAAACTACCAAAATGCATTTAAAGAAAAAGAGGTAAGCAAAGATAAGTAATCCTATGATAATAGTCCGCGATAGTTTCATTAGAAGAGACTACATGAAATATTTTTTATTTATTGTTCTAATGCTGAGACACTTTATCATGACACATTTGCCTTTTTGTTATTCACCAAGGTTTACTGGCTACTTTAATATGGGAGCACCATATAAGTGAGCCAGCATTGCTCCCTATGAGGGGGATGACATGGAAACGACCATGCCGTGTCCGTGATTAGAACCCAAGCTCACTGCATGGCAGCTCAGAACGCTAACTACTACATAATGTGGGTTGTGTTCACTTTAATTATTAAAACACATTATTTAAGAAAAATTTTGACTTTCTTGCTTTTAAAACAAGTTTGATTTCCATAAAATAAAGCATTTAATATTTTCATTAACTAATTATCACATCTATAAGCTTACAATTAAACTACAAGGTACTTTGTAATGAATTAAAGATAGTAGAAAGCAATTTAACATACCAACTAGTGGACACAAGTAACCATTTTCATCATTGAGAACATCACTTTCAGAATCAGTCAGTTGATAACCACTGAGATAAACTTTACCTGTATAACAAAAAATTAATATATATTGTTAGCATCAAATATAGCCAGTAAAACAGTTTTATTTATCACTACCTACAAGTTTAAATTATTTACATTCATTTAAGAATAAATATTTAATCATGTTTCTGTGTTTGCCGTGTAAAGGGTTTAAGTCCAAAATCGTAGTTTTGAGAAAAACGGGATTGAAAACTAACATGTTTATATTTTGTTTCACATATCTCAAATTTTCAATGATGAATAAAAACATTTAGGAGTGGAATTGGACTTAGTTTTCTGTACCCTGCAGTAGCCTTTGCTTTTTCAAACATGCCTGGTATGATAACTCATTTTAGCCCATTTTGGACTTATCTTTTACACAGAAAACACAGATTTAAGAAGGGGCTTAGAAAAATAATTTAACCAGATAAGATATTTTGGATTTAATTATTACTACTTAGTAAACCACAGAATGAAATTTTTTTCACAATGACTTAAAAGTGCTCTTGAAATTATATTCTTGGTGGCATTTCATTATATAGGATATTATAGATCTTTTGAATTTAATTATTTTTTAACTATTCAATTATGCTTCAATTAATTCAGTATTAATTAGCATCCAGACATAGAACTATGAATAGGTTTAGTTAGGTTTGGTTCTAACAAACTTTTTTATAGATTAGAGGATGAAAGAGAAAAAGAAGGACTTGAAATCAGAAGATAAAAATTTTAGTTACTAAATAATTTCTATAAATTTTGACTCATACGATAAAAATGTATTTAACTTTCAAAAGATAAAATTCTTCTTAGGTGTATAGAAATGTTTCAAGAACTGATTTGTTTTCTTCCGAAAATTGTCCTCAAGAAATTGTTATACAACTTATTTTATTGGAAATTTTGAAAGAGGTAGAAATGGAAATCTGTCAAGGTTATAACAATAGTACCTTAGTGGAGTGGGGAATCAATTTGTCCTTATTATTTCCAACTTTAAATAGTTATGCTGACTATGTTGGAGGAAAAAAAAAAGAAAGAAAGAATCAAATTTAAAACTGCTCAGTCGCTCACATAAAAATGTTACCCATTAGCATCATTTACTACTTAGAATAAAACAAAAAAAATTACCTAAGAATATTTAATACTTTCAAATCAAAATAATAAATTTTTAGTTTGACATTGCAAATATTTTACTTTTTTTTGACAATTGATGAAAACAAAATTTCTTGCCCTTTGAGGATTAAATTACGCTTACAAATGAATATCGAACCATTCATGTATATAAAATACCTTTTGGGGGCAACAATCTAAAAACCTTTATTTTGCTTTTTCAATTTACTTCCGTTTAACCTGATATCAATTTTGGTAAACATGATCTCAGATAAAAAATTGAACTTTGAATATAAACTGATGGAAATAATCCAAACTTCAGTCATAGCATTTACACACTTGATGAAACTTATGAACTACTTAGTAAACTTCTGAAGCCTCTTGGGGGGGGGGGGGGGGGGGGGGGGGGGGGAAATGCTTCTATGGATAAAAAACAATTAAGCAATTTGGATAAAATATTATAAAAATGGATATGAAAGACATAGCTCTGATTTAAATGTATTGTATTTTGCATAATGTAATAATTGAACAATTTAAACATTGAGAAAATGAAACAGTACAAAATCTTACCATGGCCATTTATGTAAAATACAACATTTTCTCCCTTGTCAAATATTAAGTTTAAATTAACTTGATGAATCTCTTCATGCTTTAAAACACACAGCAAATATTCAATCCCACCCCGTATCACAATTAAGGAGACAGTTTTTTCACTCTCTTCCATTGAATTAGCTAAAAAAAATAAATAATAAACATTCAGTTAAATTTTCTGCTCAAACATTTCAAAGATAAATGTTTAAAATTTAAGCATTTTTTACACCAATGTAATATAACAAGCATAAAATGGCAAGTGAAAAATTAATAATCAAATTATAACCATAAATTAGATTTCCAAGTACTTAGATATTTTCAGTTCACAATTACTAAGAAGAAATACATAATAGGTCCTCTAATTTCAATAAAATGTAGAAAATTCACATAATACTGCTTTAAAA
Source organism: Dolomedes plantarius (assembly GCA_907164885.2). Lineage (NCBI taxonomy): Eukaryota > Metazoa > Arthropoda > Arachnida > Araneae > Dolomedidae > Dolomedes > Dolomedes plantarius. The sequence continues at coordinate 182,225,508 of OU015496.1, forward strand.
TGTCAAATTTACATAACAGAGTAGCATCAATTCCTAAATAAAAATAAATAATTGTAACAAAACAAATGAGAGATCTGGTTTGGTTTGGAGCACTACGGTCAATTTTTTTGCAACATGAAGGCTAATAAGACTGGGATGTACTGCTTAAAGCCAATTCTGAATGGCTTAAAACATCCATGACAAACATGGGAGTTGAGCCAACAGACTCGGTACCGAATGCCAGCACCCTAGCCATGCAGCCTTTATCTGGCTCATAAATGAGAGAATGAGTGTGAAAAATTACTTTCAATACATATGACACATCACCAGTGTAAATGGTAGGCAGAATTTATAAATGTAAAGTGATAGAATAGTAGTTACGATCTATTCAAACTCATTGTTATTTACTATAAATGACATGAGGACCTAGGAACATTCATCTTAGATACATAAACAAGTAAAAAAAGTATCATGAAAATATTTAAAACTTACATTTTGGGTCTAACACAGCCATAGTGATACGAAATCTCTGACCCACAACCTGAGCATAATGCTTTCCACTTTCACAACAAACACCTATAAAAAAAATAAAAAATTTACACATACACAAATATATACCTATATATATTATAACTATGAGAGAGACTAATAATCCAATTCATTGTTAATACACAAAACAATATTGAAAAGAATGGTAAAAAAAAAAGTACAATTACTTCTGAATCTCCAGGAGTAAGATCTCAAAATTTAACCTGATAAAACATTGAGAAAAAGTTCACTGTTTCTTCCAACCGTATTTTTTGAGATGATCTGTAATGGGGAGGCTTTGATGACGAATTTAAAAATATCTAAACTAAGCTTACTTGTTGAGTGATTAAATAGCAAGATTATACTATTTAGAACAATTAGTGATTAAGGTAAGCACAGTTTACATATATCTCTTTATAAGTATATATAAAGTGGAAAACTCAGAATGTAACCCATAAATTTATTTTTTTAATTAGAAGTTTGTCTTAAGAGAATACAGGATGGATAAATGAAATTTGCCTATAACTATACAGCCATGCAGCTGGGTAATTTTATTTTAAATACCCAGAATATAGTTACAATATTGCGATAAATTAATGAGAAGAGATTAGCAAAATAAACATATGCCAAAATATGATTCACACTTTGATTAAGAATTAAAATCCCTAATATCCAAAAGAGAAAAAAAAATGTTCTATGCAGAAGAAAAAAAAAACAATTATGAAAGATTTCAGATGTTAATTTTCTTTCTTCTTTCTACAACATATAATCCGCAGCTTTAACAATTTTTTGTGTGAATGAGCAGGTTCAGAAGGTAAACAGTATGTTTCATTTAAAAGTAAACAGAAATGGGAACATTTTGACCTACTACAATTTTTTTTTAAATTTCAGTTTTGTAAATTCTGTAATTGAGATGTAATAAATAAAGTCTGCAATCATTCTATATTTATAACATCTTTAGAGATGACTTCCATGCAGATCTGGGAACATCTTAAACAGTGAGAGTTCCTTAAATCTTTTGTTTTCCCTCAGCAATTCCTCAATTATCCAATTCCAAAAATTCAGTCTTTAATTTTCACCCTTGAAATTACCACACTTTAGTGAAAAACACTAGAATAAGATCAGTTCCTGACTTTAAATAAAAGAGCAATGAAAAAAAATTGCTTTGTTTGAGAGAGAACAATAAAGATTTTGTAAGCTGGAGAAGCTAACTCTAAAACCAATATTACAGATCTTATATAATGATAATAATAAAAACAGACCAAAGGTGAATTATGCAACAAAAAGTTAAAAGGCTAATTAAAATAAACCATAATGTAAGATTTCCATGACGTAAGCAATCCTGTAAAAGTATGGAAGAGGATATTTTTGTTTTGATATAAATTGAAGTGTGATTCTCAACCCCTGACCAGTGACATTTATTTGAGAAAAATGCACCCAAAATGGAATTTTTTTTTTCCCCGGCTAATTTTGTGCATTATATCAATTAAAAGTTAAAAAATGGTCATTTTTTAAAAATGTGAAATTTTAAATGAATTAACTACTATATATATTTGACATGCATAAAAAATTAATGGATATTTTATTCAAAATTTTTCAATTATAGCAAAATAAATCAAATGGCATGGTAATTTTAAAGCTAAATATTATAAACTAATGTTAAACAAATACATGATTTTGAGAATGCGAATTTCACAAATCCTTTACAGTATGATATATACAATAACATGGCACTGCAGACAAGCCCACATCACACTCTTTATAATAAACTCGTGTCTCACATCGTCATCTGAAGAACCTAAATGATACCCTTCATATCAGAGTTTGAATCAGACATTGCAAATCAAACTTTTGCAAAGACAAAATTTTGGTATAAAATTCAATAAAAAGGACAGAGCAGTTATTATAAATTCCGACTAACAGTGCAAAACACTCATTTGTGCCTTTAGAACTTGACATCCCCCCACAAATGAAATAAATGACAGACTAATACTGCTATCTATTGTGAAAATAGTAAAACTCCATATTAAATGTCTATTCGAAAGGATAACGTACATCACAGAAAAGAATCACAAAGTTTTCTCCTGCACAAACTCAGTTCGGGCATTTCAAATATTGTCTATTTTCATTGCTTGAACCCAGCTCGGGCTGCACTGGTTAGGGGTTAAGTTAGCATTTACAGTGCCTTCAATTCTGTATAGTTACAAGTAAAAGGTTTTAGACAGTTTAAACATATCAACACAGTATAATTAAATTACGAAAATATTGGACTATGAAGTTATTTAATGAGTCCATGCCAAATCCAAGAGATGGTGCCACTGCACTATAATTGTTACTACTCTGACATTTAGCATGTTTCAAAGGCACACAAGTCAGATTATAAAAAATCTGACACTTAGTTTTTGATTGACAGCCAGCTCTTTTAAGTGCCTCTTTTGTTGCTCAATGGGCAAACTCATTTTCAAGGAGAAAAATGAGTTTTACCTATTGATAAAACGTTAGTTTTTAAGAAGCAAAACAGTGCCAAAAACTAAATCCAGGCCTAATAAATATTATAAAATGCCTGTATCTGAAGAGTCTGCTGTTTAGAATGATTTACAGGTGGTTTATTTCTTTTGTGGCCAAATAAACTCTGCCCAGGTTACTATGCAAGAAATTATTTTTAAAATCCATTAGATGGTGATGAAGGATTGAAGAATTCTGAGGCCATTAGCATCTCACCAGAGCATGCATGTAACCTTTTGTATGAATATCTGGATATGATAAAGCTGTCAGCAAGATGGGTGTTGTGTTTCGGAATAACTTATCAAAAATCTGAAGGCGTGAGCATTCCCAAGTACAATTTAGAACTGTTTCAAAGTAATCTACATCATTTCATGATAGTTGATGAAACATGAATATATTTCTACCAGCAAGAAACAAAAGAGCAGTCACAACAGTGAATTAAAACAGGTGAACTTTGAATCAAAGAAAGATTTCATTAGCGGGAATGGTTATGATCACTGTTTTCTTGAACACACATGGTATAATCTTTATTTTATTGGCTACTGGGAAAAGAGCAAAAGAATCACTGAAGAGTACCATACATCTTTACTGGATCATTTAAATGATGAAATTAAGAAAAAATGACACAGAGAAAAAAGGTTTCTTTCATCATGACAATGCTCAGACTCCTTTATGTTAGATTGCAACCGCAAAACTGTTAGAATTATGCTATGAAATCATTCCTACCCTATGTATTCTCCATATTTGACCCCCTAGATAATTACTTGTTCCCATTTTTAAAAATTATTATTATTTTATTTATATATATTTTTTTACAGGGCAGATATTTGCATCAAATTCCACAGGTTGGTGAAACAAGTGCTTATTATACAGTTTACTGATTCTTACTTTGATGATGTATTGAAAGTAACATGTTGCAAGTAAAAACCTGATTAACCTAAAATAGTGAAAAATTTATCTCAACATAAAAAAATCACACTCACTTTTAAAACAAACATTTGAATGCATTTAGGTTTCGAGTTTTATTTTTTACATTATTATATTATAAGGTATTGTGTGCTATGTTGTAGCCTGCGTATGTAGCAAACATATGCATGCGGCTCGAGAGAAAAAAGGTTGAGTATGGCTGCATTAGAACACTGGTTTTATAATGAAAATTTAGTAAAACTAAGTTTTTCATTTATATCATTTACCAATTTTGGCAACAAAAATTTTAATACTGAAACTCTTAATTTCTACAGCAGCCACCATTAAATCTGCAGATTTTAAAGGTTTTTAGTTCCTTCTCCATTTGAGATTTTTCAAGTATGAACATTTTCTATTCTTCAACATACAGTAATATTATACATTTGGCCTATTTTTACATAAAAGAAACTTTTCTCACATGCAAAAAATTCCTCTTACGGACAAGATATGGCAGAAGTGAAATTTCCAATGTCATCTCTTCTGAAAATTAAACTGCAAAAAATTATGAAATGTAATTAAACCTATAATTTTGCATCTCATGGTTTCAATTTAATGAAACCATGAAATATTTTCTGTTTCATTTTCATCTTTTCAATTCCTACTATTAGTTCACACTCTCTCTATATATATCTTGTTCAAATTTTCAATCGTTAATAAAAGTATTTTTTATTCATCCACTCAAGTTCAAATACATTTTTTTAAACTTGTAGTGGATGATACTTGATGTTAATACAGTTTTTTCAAATATTAATTCATTAATTAAATTAAATTAATCAATTTTAGTTTTAGACCATGTTCAAATTTTCAATCGTTAATAAAAGTACTTTTTATTCATCCACTGAAGTTCAAATACATTTTTTTAAACTTGTAGTGGATGACACTTGATGTTAATACAGTTTTTTCAAATATTAATTCATTAATTAAATTTAATTAATCAATTTTAGTTTTAGACCTAGAGCATCTCTTGCTCTTGAATAGTAATTTCCCTCTTGTTACCATGTAAATGGTAGCACTGCGGTATCACGGGCTTCTCCCATCCTGTAGGTTGCGAGATCGAATCCCCAACCTGACAAACTTTTTATCTCTCTTTCCCCCTCTCCTAATCTCGCACAGTTGGCAAGGTTCTGGCAGGCAATCCTTTTTTTCAATTCCTACTATTAGTTCACACTCAAATTTTTCTTTGTTGACCTAAGTAGGAATTGACTTTAAAATTTTTTTTTTATATATTACTTGTTTTTTTTCTGTTTGTACTCAGGCTCAGGGCTAGCAAATTATATGTTAGCTTTAATATATTTTGCTAAGGACTAGGTCATAGCAAAATATATTAAAGTAAACATAAGAACTTCTATAAATTTTTTCTTTAAAAATGTAACACTATTTTATTTTTTTAAAATAGAATACCAATATATAAAATAATTTTAACAAAAGATGAGAATAAATAATTTTCCCATTTATTTTATAACATGCTTTCATTACATCATACATTATATTAAAAGCAAGAAAGAAGGGGGGGGGGAAGTATCTTTCATCATTGTTTCTTAATTGGATGTATGATCTCCCTCATTATTTAACCCTTTCATGAGCCTTGGGAAGATGACTTCCCACCTACATGATCTTAGGAAATACACCTGTGGGAAGCGCAAAACCCACTATAATATATTGGTCTCGCTATTATAATGTTGGGAAGAATAATTCCCACTTCAGTTTTGTGCTGCCGTCTAGTTTCCAGCAATTGAAACAGAAATAGTACATATGTTATTAAGTTTGGAAGCCAATTCTGTGAAATCTGTTCTGCTTTGACACCTCTGTTGATATATATTTGTTCTGCGCAACTAAATGGCAAGTAAATAAATGGAATAGAAATTTATACGAGCTGACATTCCGTATAGCATTAGCTTCTCAGCTAATAGACGGATATTCTTCAAGAAAAAGGAAAGGTCGTTCTGCTAGCTTCCAAGCGAAGAAGTGTGCAGTTCCAGATGATGTGCGATTAGCCAGTGTGGGAAACCATATGCCAAAGTTGGTTTCAAACTATAGACGATGTAGGAAATGTAGCACAAAAGCACGAGAAAAGAGGACCCGCTACATGTTTGCAGAGTGTGATGTACCCTTGTGCATTGCAACATGCTTCTCATCTTTTTATGGCAAATAATCATCATTAAATTGAATTTTTTTTATGTCCGTAGATGGTTCCTTGGGAAGTATGCTTCCCACCTCTAAAATTTAAATTTGAAATTTTGTAAAATAAAATATATTTCCTTAAACGGTATTGTTTAATTGATAATAAAACACAAAAAACTGGGAGAACTTCAAAAGAGAAATAAATGGCCCACGAAAGGGTTAAAATAAGTTTATCCAAAAGAAAAGAGCTATTTTGTTAACAGGTACACTAGCAATTTTAATGAAATATTTTTAAGACAAAAGTATTAACTCATGCAATGGACAGTAAATGATTTAAAATAGTGAAAATTGTCTATGTTCATTTAGTACATTTAATTTTAATGATGTAAAATCTCTCTATTCTAAAAAAAAGTAACTGGCGCTGCAGCCGCCGCCGCTGTCAAAAGCTTGTCACGCTATCTCCTCCGAAACCCCTGGGAGTATGGGGTCGAGACTGATACCAATCGATGCAGAACAATGTGGGGAAGAAAGTAAGACATGTCTCATATTCGTCGGACTTTAAGTTTTTTTTAATTTTATGTTTTGTGGGAAAATATTGACTTTTTCATCTTCAGATTACGATAACTCGCCAAAAAAGGATCGTAGAATTTTTATTTTTTTTAAACAATCCAAGACTACAGACATTTCTCCTTCAAACAAGACCTCATTTGTTTAAAAATAATTTAAAACAGACTGATATTTTTATTAAAATTGAAAACCCACTTTTTGGAAAAATTTATGCATTTCGAGATATATAAATTCGATGCTCTCAGACTTATTATGTTACAAAGAAAATATTTATATCAACTGGAAGATGAAAGCTTTCTCATTCATATAAACTTCATTTCAAGTCTCTATCTTAAAATTTCGATTTTTAATTGAATTTTAAAGAAATACTTCAAAAAAATCTTCTCATTCGCTTCCTGAAAGAAGATCCAATTTTTCACCCATAGGCAGGCTTCATCCATTTCGCCGGGAGGGGGAAGCTTCAACTGTAAACAAATGAATGACTCAATCGCTGTAAACAACTATTGAGTCATTCATTCACTTGATTCACCAGAGGAGTGAGCGTAGCGAGCCTAGGGGGGAAGCCCCTAGTATTATTAAAAATATATTCATTCAAAAGGAAATTTTAAGAGGAAAATAATTGCATTGGTTGTTATACCTAAAAAAGCACAGAAAAAAAATTTGAAAATTTTTATTGTGTATTAGCATATTAAATTTCTCGAATATTGCAGAAAATTAAAAATTTTCAAAAAAAACCAAAAAACTTTTAGTTCTAAAAAAATGTAAGCAAATAATGAAAAATGGTTTAATCTAATAACATTTGGAGGAATAAGCAAAGTTTCTGAAAATTCATTCATTTTAATGGTCTAGTCATTTACTATAATATGAAGACCCCCAAAATAGATCTTAAAATTGGCACGCTTAATTTTCAAAATAAATTTTAAATGCATTGGTAAAATAATTAAAAACCTTAAAATAAATAGTACCTTAATATACAAATGTTCATTTTATGCACATTTAAAATATTATGACTCTTAAAAGATAAACTGCAATAGTATATTTTCCAAAATAATTATATCTTACATCACATATATAATTATTAGGATAAATAATATTTTATTATTTCTAACATCTATTCACTTAACACTTTTTTACTGAAACTTGAAGATTTTAAATTTTATTGTACATTATTGAGGAATACAGCAAGCTAACCATAGTATACGGTAGATATTTTGGACATAATAAGGCCAAGATCAGCTTTGCAACTTCAAATCAAAGTTTATGAAACGTTATGAAAAATTCTTTTGCATTTTCAGGAAAAAACTTTATCTTCTACTTTTACATATTTTATTTCATTTTTCCTGCAAAATCTTGTTTCCTGATACATACAGTCTATTAATATAGGACTGATGAAGCTAGTCCTTTACTGTATTCAGTGGGTCATAGTGCCTTTTAGGGGGAACAATTAAAAAAAAAACTAATTTTAAAGACAGATGATGGCATAAGAAAAAAGCTATAAAAATGACCAGGGTACTAGTTATGGCTATTAAAAAGAATTTGGCACTGTGGTATTCATTTAAGAATACAGCATACTATACCATGATAAAAATCCCAGATTGTACTTCTAAAGTGAAATAAAAGAAATACAAGCATCAAATTAACATCTTGTTGAATGAGAGTAAGTCAAAGTAGTCCTATATGCTCTCTTCGAGTGCCAATGATAACAGATTCTACCCTATGTGGATTATTTTTGAAATCTACACAGGAATTTAAACACAAAACTGGGCATTTAGAGTGAAATTTCACTTTAAAAATCGGTAATTTTTGGGTAATGGGGCACCACTTATAATTGCATGCCAAATTGCAAATCTGTTTATTTCTATGTCATGTGTAGCTAAATAATTTATATTAATTATCAAGTTTGTAATGGGAATAAGCGGTTGAACTTTGATGCAAAATATCAGTGCAGCACTGCCAGCCTGTAACTGGACCTGTATGTCATTGAATTCATATGGAATTGATTACATGAAAAGACACAAATGTGGCAATGTTAAACAAAATCAGCAGTTTTAAGCTTCCTGTATAATCTGAAATTAATGTGGTAAAATTCATTTTACATTTTTCTTATTTGTGAATTTCTGCATTTGTCTCTATTTTTGGTATTTAATTTGGATTTTATAAAATATTCATTCTTTTATTAAATCCAAAACTTTTCCAGTTAGGTTTTGTGCCAAGTGACACCCTGTTAATCAAAAAAAAATTTGCTAATCTTGTACAAGTATCCTTCTTCTCTAATGCGGCAGATGGTTACTTGGACATTGTCCTTACCGTCACATGACACCGCAGTTTTACTGGCCACTTTTCTGGGAGCACCGTATAGGTGGACCAGCACTACCCCCCCCCCTCCCATGTGCCGGTCCCATAATTTTGAACCGAGTCAAGTGACGAGACCGGAACACTTGACCTCGCACCTCCAGAGGTAAATTTGAGAACTTGGAGGACACTGCAGCCACGCCTTATTTTACGTGCCCCGGCCACCATTAGTGAACACGGCAGTAGATTTTGTCATCGAACAGCCTTGAACCCACAACCCTAAGATCACTGGCTCAATGCCTTTGCCAACCGGGCCCTAATCTTGCACAAGTATAATTTTTATAAAACACTTTTTTCAAAATTTCTTTCATTATGCTAGTCTAGTATTATTTAGTTTATATTAATCTAGCTAATTGCTGTTGAATTTTGCTTTAAAACTGACCATCTAGCAAAAAGTTACTAAGCTGCAGAAAATGACTCATATTACAAAATAGAAATTGCAGTTTCAAAATTTTTTATCATATGGCACTGGCTATGGAACACTTTTAAATTTAGTCCAGTTTCATCATAAAAATGTTTTGAAACTTGACTATTCCAGTTTTGTATCAATGGCACTTATGCGATAACAATCTGTCCTAACATGAATGCCAATGACTTTATCAAATATCCCAGGAAAAATGAGAACAGCTTTGGTATAGGACCCCATTGGTGATTATTTTGTATTGAGGACTTTTTTGGTGCCTCGCCAAACATTGCATTGGTAATATCGTATGCATTACATAGAAATTTAATTTTGCAAAATATAAATTAAAAAATAATACAATAAGGAAAATAGCATGAATTTTGTAGATCCAGAAATTATAGATAAATTTACACAGAAACTTTGAATTCTGCCCAATTTACACACCTTATAATTTCTAGAAATTTGTTGAAACAATCAACATTTTGCTCCTTGAAAGATTTAGTGAATAGGTAATAAGCCAAATAGAATTTAAAATCAATCTGTTGTTTAGGTGACGGCAAGGAGCTTTTCACATGCCTCCACATACTTTCTATCATGTTCATGTGGCATCCAGTGTCTGGTTTGACAAAATTTCTACTGTGATTACCTTTTAAATGTTCAAAGCCCTCCCTACCTAAACAATCGTAACTTTTCTAACTATCAGAATAAATGGTAGTTCCTGGCTCAATCCACTCCTTAATAATTCCCAACAATATGTCCTCAGTCCTATTGTGAACAGCTACTAACAAAAGCTTGCCCGATTCCCTCTCAACCCCCTCCTCCCAAAAAACCCCACTGACCTTCAATTGGACGCCCCCTCATGTTATTTACGCTTCCCAAATTTATTTTAGTCTATTTCCACTATCTTACCAATGCCACCTATTTCCTTTGAAGACAACTCTATATAATCTAACATAGTTTCGTTAACAAACTGCCTCCAGTCCGCTAATTTATTTTAAGACAAAAATTATTCCTCCTGAATATCCCGTTTTAATTCCTCTGACCAACTCATATGTTAAGAAAAAGACTTCCTCCATCCTCAATTTACATCTGGAGAACCCTGAACCATGCTGAATTTACTTTTGAGTCCACATTCCTTCCCTGCCGTGGTTTTCCTACAAACCCATATAAAACCCTCTGACTTTGTTTTCTTTGCTTTAAATTTAATTTCAGAATTACATTTCTCACACACAAAACCCTCCTTAATTAACCCTGCTTCCTTTAAAAAATCCAAAAACAGTTTTAGATCTTGACACGAATGGAAGACAATCTGTTAGGAACCCCACGTTTTCCCAAAGTCATCCTGCCATTTGAAAACTGAAACTTCAGATTCCCCTCCAACACTCCCTGAAACTTCTTTACAACACTTAACACAGAAGTCATGGTTAAACCCAAATCGAAAATAAATAAGAAAAAAAACGGTTACCAGATATGCCAAATGTAAAAAGTCGCCAAAGGGGTCCTACATTGAAGCAGCTAAGATACAGCCCAATAGAGGGGTAAATGACAATTATTAGATGAATAACCGAAATATTATCCTGTTAACTTCTGTGTTAAAAGTTAAATTTGGCTTAATACAATGAATAACATGCTGGAACCTACAAACCCATCTAAAAATAAACAGAAATACTTTTAAAAAAATCACAGCATTTAAAAAAAAAATTAATTACATGAAGGGAGCAAAATGGTCTGACGAATACACACGTGTGTTGTTTATAATGGAAAGAACTGGATAGCGAAGTAAAACAAAAACCTACCCCAAAAGTGCATACTACTCTGATTAGCTACCTAATCAGAACTTCTACCTTTCATACATAAAGGCATTCTAGAGATTAAAATCAAAAGATTAAAACACACAAAACAAAATAACAATTATATCACTACAAAATTTTCTTTAACAGACTTTTTAAATGTGTGATGAATGTATGGATACACACGTGTGTTGTTTATAGTGGAAAGAACCGGCATAGCCAAGTAGAACAAAAACCTACCCCAAAAGTGCATACTCTGATCAGCTACTGAATCAGAACTTCTACCTTTCATACATAAAGGCATTCTGGAGATTAAAATTAAAAAATTAAAACACACAAAACAAAATGACAATTATATCATTACAAAATTTTCTTTGCCTGACTTTTCAAATGTGTGACGAATGTTGCCAAATTTCGGAAAGATAAAATCACCCGTGATTCGCTGCACCATAGAGGATTGTGTATATGTTGCTTTAGCCTACGTATGTAGTAGCTTGTACGTTTATAAATGGAAGTTAAAATATCTAGTTCATAAACCATCTTTATGTAACACATATCTAGATAAATTTTACATTATTTCATTACAAAATCTGGTCATTTAATCACAGACAAAAGTACAAAAAAAATATAGTACTTGTACTACACCATTTTATTAGCCTTTATTGATAATTTACATGAAATTTAATCTACATTTCCATTCATTCTACGCAATGCATTCAAAAGTCATTTGCAGTTGCGAGATCCTCGAAGTTTTCCTAAACGATCACATTTGATTGGACAATTATCACTCCCAGTTGCAAGTTTCTTTATCTCCAGATAACCTTGGCAAAGCAAAACACTATTAGAGGAAAGAATAATATTGATACTTCACACATATCTGTGACGTCATACGTCATTTGGTTAAAGCATTATGTACTATGCGTAGGTCGCTTACCTACGAATTTTAACGTTATAAGCTATTGGAATTGTTCGAGTATTATCGTAATAATAGTATAAAAAAAATCCTATTAGTGCAGTATGGCTAGTGCTTGCAGTTCATCAAAATCAGATTTTACTGTTGGTGGTAAATATCGATTAGTACGCAAAATAGGAAGTGGTTCATTTGGTGATATATTTTTGGGCTTGAATATTACAAATGGTGAAGAAGTTGCTGTTAAATTAGAATCAACGAAAGCCCGCCATCCACAACTTTTGTACGAAAGCAAAGTATATAAAATTCTTCAAGGTGGTGGTGGAATACCCCATGTTCGATGGTTTGGACACGAGAGAGAATATAATGTACTCGTCATGGATTTATTAGGTCCAAGTTTGGAAGATTTATTTAATTTCTGCTCAAGAAGATTCACCATGAAGACTGTTTTGATGTTGGCTGATCAAATGATAAATCGCATTGAGTATGTACACAATAAAAGTTTCATTCATAGAGATATTAAGCCAGATAATTTTTTGATGGGTATTGGGCGTCACTGCAACAAACTTTTTATGATTGATTTTGGTCTAGCAAAAAAATATTTTGATAATAGAACTCGTCAACATATTATATATAGGGAGAATAAAAACTTAACTGGCACTGCACGCTATGCTAGTATAAATGCTCATTTGGGTATAGAACAAAGTCGTAGAGATGACATGGAGTCATTGGGTTATGTTCTTATGTATTTTAATAGAGGAAGCTTACCATGGCAAGGTCTGAAAGCTGCTAATAAAAAACAAAAGTATGAAAAAATTAGTGAGAAAAAAATGTCAACTAATGTTGAAGTCTTGTGCAAGGGCTTTCCTGCTGAGTTTGCAATGTATCTCAATTATTGTAGAGGTTTGTGTTTTGAAGACAAACCAGATTATAACTATCTACGCCAGTTGTTTAGAATCTTATTTCGAACTTTGAACCATCAATATGACTATCTCTTTGATTGGACAATGCTGAAGCAAAAAGCAGCAGCTAATGCAGCAACTTCGTCTTCACAGGCTGTTGCTACTGGTACAGCTGGTCGCTAACAAGGTAGCCTTCCCAGACGAAGTGCTGGGAACTAGGATCAACCTTGATAGCTACATAAAATGGGAAGTTTGTGCAATGAATGTCATTTAGTGTTCACTCTAGGAATTTTTAGGGCAGGGCTTTGAACTCCCAGAAGGGCACTTCATGATTTGTAATGGCTTGATATTTTAATTATGATTAAAGTTATATGATATGGAGTTTCTTTTCATATATTATGTTTGAAGCACTATTCAGTTTGTTTTTTCAATTGTGAGATTTATCCTGAGTTTAAAAAAAGAATTTGATATACCAGGTGAAATATCCAAATAGTTCCTGGAATGTGAAAAAATTTTCTATAAAAATGTCTTTTCATAAGCTGAAAGAATTTTTTCTTTGAAGTTTTGAGTGATATCCTGTTAAAAGTGCCTAGTGGAACACTTATTATTTATACTAGGAAGAGGTGGATGTGAATATTCCAGTAGGAATAAATATATAGATATATATACCTTGAAGTTTTCCTAGCTCCTAAAAGAAATCATGTGTTTTTGCAGTTTTATTTTAAATGTTCTTATCTTTAAAAACATCTTGAAGTGTTTCTTCTGCATTGTGTGAGTTTTATTTTAAATATTTGTTTTAATTAACTTGTGTTTATTAAAGGCTCCAAAAAAATTGCCTTCATTAAGTATGTAATAGTATAAACAGTATATTCAAATGGTTAATTTGGGAAAGATAACCTTTTTCACCTTCTCTTCTTTTATCATCTTTCATCCTTGTCAGTGTGAACCATGTATTAAGATAAATTCTTATGTAGAAGATGATGTAAACAAAATGGATAGTCAGGAACTCTTAATCCCATTTCCCGTTCATGTGATTAGCTGTGGCTGAAGTAATTTGTAGTTGGCTGGACTGCAGAAACAGGCACTTTTTGTTTGTTTGTTTGTTTGTTTCTTTGTTAAATAGGATTTATTAAATTATATGCATTTTGTGGTGATATTTTAATAATTCAACTTATTCTTATTATTGCTACATTTTTGATATTCTATTTCCAATTCTAGAATTTTGATATGTTTCAGAAATAATTATATATTCAAAACTATTTAGCCAGACAATGGTCAAATGGCTATGGTGCTGGCGTTTACCAGAGTCTGTGGGTTCGGGTCCCACTCTTGGCATGGATGTTTGTAGTGGTTCGGAATCAGCTTTAAGCAGTAGGTTCTGGTCTAATTAGCCTTTGTGCAGCAAAAATTGACCATAGCACTCCAAGCAAAAACTGTTTAATTTTTTTTCTCTTTATCATTTTATGTTTTATATATCATACTTGAATATGTATATTTTTTTTGAAGATCAAAACACAAAATCATCACCTTAGCCTGTAGTATGGTGATCCAACAAGTGCACTCATTGTGAGAAATGCATCTATGGATTTATGGAGCATATATTATTCAGGATGATTTTGTAGTTTTGTTTGGCTTTACTTTGTAAAATTTAGCTAGAATTACATCAGTTATTTCTTGCATAAAATCTTAAATTCATTTAAAGTCTAATCTTTTTCCTTTTTGGGGGGTATTGTCTTTTCAGTAGTTTAGTATCATGATATAAGTGCTTGGGTAAAGTTATCCTCTAATATGGGTTTTTCTTTTTTTTTTTTTTTATATCATAAATCACTAGTTAAGTCTTTTTTATATATAAATATTAGTACTTGTAATACAAGTATTCATATAAAAGTGTTGAATTTTCTTTATAATTTTAATTTACCCTAAGAATTATCAATGCTTCTTTCAGGTAATTTTTTCTGACATTTTGCTGGCTATCCCAAATATTTTGTGACTGTTTTCTGATAAATTCTGGGTTAAACAAAACAAAAAAAGAATGAGAAAATCATTCAGCTTCTAAAATCAAAAGTAGTGCAAAAGTTAACTTTGTTTTAAGTTTGATAAGTTAAAATATTTGGCTACAAAATATTTTATGAGACAGTTAACAGACATGTAAGGAGTTATATGCTTCTGTTATTATTTTGTCATAAGTCATAACTCATGTAGTAGATATAGTAAAATCTTCTTTAGAATTGATAGGAAATAAATTAGAATGTTGGTGATGATGCATTTCATGTAATATTTGGTTAATGAAGCCCTCCCGGTGGTAGAGTTTGACCAAGTGTTTAAGTTGATTGGAGAAATCTCATTTTCACTATTTTTTAGAACTATGAACTTTAATGTGAAAGTGTAAGATAAGCAAAAGACAACCTGTAGAAATATGTTGGTATTTTTTTTCTGTCATGTTCAAATTGTCCTAAAATGTAAACTTCAAACTATGTCTAAGTGCTTATATTGAAAAAAAAAATAGCTTCACATAAAATTTTGTTATTGATAATAATTTGTATATATATGTAACTTTTTTTTATGTAAGTTCAAACAACAAATGGTAACACGCTCAGAATGACAGCTATTATAATTTTTTTTTCATCAAAATGTCTGAAAGTACATCTAAGTAATTAAGACCAAAAGGAAACTGACCCTCTGTATAATTAAGTTGTGTTAAATGTGGGTATCTTCCTGTAGTTTATATTAGTTCCTGGTCAAGAGAATTTTGCATGCAAATATTGTAACCTTAATCTAAAGTTTTGTAAAGCTTTGCCTAATTTTTTTTTTTCTCTTCAATAGTTGACCTTAACATATTCTTCAATAATTAGTATTTTGTTTAATATCTCTTAAGCAGCAAAAATAAATAAATAAATAAAATTAAATAAAGTCTTCCTCAGACTTTTCTTAAAACAGGCTGTCCTCCTTGTTTTAATATTTCTTAGATGTTAATATATTCATTCTATTCACACTTTTAATGCACAGTCTATTTCATTAATTCTCCTTACTTGTAAAGAAAGTATCAAGAATTAGGGTAACATATTGATTTTAATGTACTGTTCTGAAAAAAATTATACATAAATTTTATCAAGAGAATTAAGAGGAAAAAAATTAAATATTCTTAAACCATAACAAGTTTTTATTTTTAAATAAAAGTGAAATATTTTACTATACAGTTCTTACAGAAGGAATTCTAATGGTGATGGGAAATCACTTGAGTGAATCATTTAAATAATTACTTGTTCAGTACTAATCAGGTAATTTGATTACTAAAATTTTCTCAAGTAATTAATTTATTTCCTGCATTATCTTGTGTAATAGTACTAGTAATTATTTGGAATATGACTTGTACACAAATGATTTGGTTAGGCAATTATTTATCAGATGACTTATTTGTACTGTACATGTAGTTTTAGTTTAAATAATTATTCCTGGGATAAGCTGTTTGAATAACTCTGTATTACTGTGTACTAATAAACAGTGTGTATATATTCAAATGGAAGGATTTAAATTGTCTTTTCGTCAACAAAATGCATTTAAAGTTTAAATAAATTGTTAAGCTTTCTCTTGCATATATCTTTAACATCATCTATACAATGTCACTTCCATTTCTTGATGTATTTCAGATAAAACTGAGGATAAATGAAACAATCTCATGTGTGTGCTGTGTGTTAAACTGCTGAAAAACTAAAAATAATATGAAAAACATGTTTTGTAACACAATATCATTCATCAAGTCCATTGCCAACTTGTTGTTTTTACAGTAGAAAATAATATTTTGTTTGAAATTTATTTTGTTTTTTAAAGAAAAGTTTATTTCAAACAGTTTTGGGAATCATTTGGGTTTTCTTGTATTTATATAGATGTTGATTGTATTTTATGATTGACCAGAAGAAAAAAAAAGGTGACCTTATTCGACATTTTCACCTGATCTTTCTTTCTTTTTATTTTCTTGTTTAAATAGTATTTATCATTTTAATTATCAGGTTAGTCTGTTTTAATAATCTAATTTTTTTGTGTGATGTAATTCAGAGTATAAACTTAAATATTTCTATTTAGTAAAAAAAATTATTTAACAAATAAAATCCATACTCCAGGAAAAGCTATAGGGGGAAAAAAAAGTGATTGCATAAGCTTAACAGTTCTAAATTAAACTTTTATAGAACATGTTAATAATAGTTTTACCATTGCTGAAATTTTGCAGTCCTATAAAAATGGAACTCAATAACAAGTCATTTACTATAGTTGATGATAATTAAAAGCCACTCTAATATAGGAATTATTTGATTATTTTCACTTTCTAAGTTCAGTGTAATAAAATTTCTTAAAGTACTCGATCAAGGTAACAGAATGTATTGAGCCTACCCTGTTTGGTGGTTTGCAAAAATATACTTAACCAAGTATACATGTAGCCCTGAACCTAGGTTTTGCACTTGTTATGGGATTCTCAGCAAGGCATAACGGATGAGTCAAAATTCGAGGTATGGCATAACCAACATTGGTTATGCCTTCCAAAGTGGGCTGAATGACTGTATATTGTCGGTCACTAGTAAAAATTCTGTGGAATTCAGCATTAGAAATTCTTGTACCTCCAGCATGCTTATTAGTTATGCTTTTCTGAGGAGCCGATTGCAAGGGTTAAACCTAGGTTATTCAAGGATTGGATCAACAAGGCCATTCTCTAGGCAAAAGCATGGTAAGAAATGTAAAATGAAGTACAGAAAAAAAATACTCAAAAAGTTAGGTACAGAAAAAAGAAATTTTCCCAAAGAGAAGGAAATTCTTATAATTTAAATGTATTGTATTGATTGATGATTTTTGAATACACATATATTAGTTTTAAAAAAAATTCTTAAATTTGTGTACCAAGACTTGTAATTTTAATAATTGTGATCAGAACAAAGGATACCAAAAATTAATGCTTTAAATTAACTAATATGTGAAGGTAACTGATATGTTGAAGATATTGGATTAAAATTAGTTACATGAGCTTTCTAAAATTCAGAAGAATTTTGTCATAAGCAGACATTTTACTAAAAAAGTCAGCAAATGTCTTGCAGTATCTTCATCAATGGTATTAATTTTAAATTATCTGCTATTTATTTTTAAAGGCATTTGTAAATATCTTTTGAAGAAAGAACAGCTTTTATTCGTTTTCATTCAAACCTAAATATTTTATTGATTAGGAATTTTATTAAATTTTCATTTATAAATCTGCTTTATGTGTATTGAAGGAACAACATGTTTGAAATTTATAGCAGATAAATGTATTTATGCATATCTGTATCTATTTGCATAATTAATTTATTTTAATGTGTATGTTTTAATTTTTGCCAATATTACAAGATATCCCTCTTATTCCATTTGAGTCAGTGGGTAATATGTAAAATAGCAGTTAATCTAAGCATTTAGTAATCAATAATATAAAAAAAAGATTTATTTAAAAGATTAATTTTTGTAAAGCTGATTTTGAATTTTGTTGTGGTATTGTGTATGTGAAAGTATATAATATAATGAAAGTCTCTTGTTTGAATATCTTTTATTACTGTGTAAATTTTGTTATGTGTATTTTCTAGGATACCATGCCTGGAAAGATCCTCCATAGAAAGACATTGATATTATCTAGCTGATTCTACTGGAATGTCATAAGCATTTATGAATACACCGCAATATTAGGAAAATTAAAATTTTCTCTGAGAGAAGGTAGTATGTTATGGGAGAAACAAGTGATACAGTTATTTATAGAACATGTTAATAATAATGTTAAGTGCACAGATAACATTAGTTACTGTATGCTGTAATTGCAGCATATGACATTATTTTAAAAGAATTTCAGCTAAAAAAAGAGAAGAAAAGAAATTTATATGTACACATTTTGTGAAAGTTTCTATTTGCTGAAAATTATTAGATACTGGAATTATTTTTGTTTCTAGATTAAGAAAAGAGAATCTGCTTGTCTATCCCTAGTAAAATATTTTTACTAGATCATGCAAACTTCAGTTGCAATAATATATGTGAAACATTAGCTAAATATTTTCTTAGTGAAAATCACTTAGACTACTGACATTCAAATACAATTTTCCAGAATGAATTGAAAGGCATGTAATTCTTCTGTTCTCATACGAATTTGAATTTTATCAGAATTCATTCTAGGAAAAGACAAAGGCAAGTTTGCTCTGATCTGTAGGAATGACACATTTAGATCCAAAGCACACTTCATATAAATTTAGTCACTGTTTTAGAGAATTAGGTTTGAATGGATGGGGGAAAAAATGAAATTTTAAAAATGCTCATCGTAGTCAAATATTAATTATTTTTAGGGGGAAAGGAATTATTTTAATGAAAATGACTGAAAGTTCTGAATACTTAGACTGGCATTAGTAATAAAAATAAAAAGCAACTTTGTTTCATAAGTGCATGAATAGTGAGAAATTCCCTGACTGTTTGTTTACAGTAAAATTAAGTTTCCTTAGATATTTCATATCCAATTTCATTTTTCTTAACTTTACCGTACTTTCTAAGAGAAATTAACTAAGCCTAAATATAAAGTAACAAAATTACATTTGCACATATATTATCTCTTTTATAACAAACTGTAGAACTATAAATAAGATTATCTATGCAATTACTATTATTTGTAGAATTAATCATCAATCAAATCTTTATAGTTTCACTTCTCTGGCCTGTATGCTTGTGGTTAGTAATCTCGTTTTTACTTCAAGTCAAATGTTGATGTCCGCATGTACAAGCAAATTTACTAAGGGCGTTAAGGAGGAAATTAAATTCTTTTTTTCAGATTGTTTTTGATTATATAATCTGGTATCAATTATCCCAAATGTGACTGCAGGTTGCCTGTACATGAGATAAGATTGTCTTGGACCTATTCTAATTGGGGATAGAAAGATCACAAAGCTTTTAATTGAATATAATAACTTCCCCATTTAGTAGCTTGAAATATTTCTGTAAGGAACAACCAACCTATCGCTTAAGGACCATTTAAAAGTGTTGGATCAAAAGGCACATTAGGAGGAAACCTTGGAACAAAGGACATGCAAGGCAGGAGTTTGTGACAGAAGGTTAACAGAGTGGCTCACCCCAGGAAAAATGCATTGAATGAACACAGGAGTTAACTGTTTTTGAATTCAAAATCATAAGAGTGGTAAATCTTTAATCTTTTAAATACATTTGAAAAAAAATCTAATTTCATAAACAATAGTTGTCATATCTGCAATAATAATAAAAGCCAGCAAATTTAATTAGTATACCTAATCATATTATCATGCCTTTACTGGGATGCATAGGAAAAAGCTGCTAATGCAAGTGTGTCTATATGTGAAAGAACTGCCGTTATGATTTTCCACATTTCCAATGTCTATTTAAACTATAATTACATAAGTCTGGTTAAGGCATCTCACTTTACTAAAATTTGAAATTTAGATATAACCTCATATAATGCCATATTTTTTTAACATTAGTAACTTTAAAAAAATAGCAAAATCAATGGTTTTCTTTAGAAACATATTTTTGAAAAAAGGTTATTTTATGTTAAATAAATAAATGTCAATTAACTTTTAAGAAATACTGTTTTCAAAAAGTTTCATAACTATATAGAAGAGTTGATAAAAGATTTTTTTTTCTTCTTTAGATGAACTCTATATTCAGGTTTATCTCAAGAAAACCAAACAGTTGATGACATAAGAAACAATGCATGTAATCATGATTCCAGTAATATAACAGTTTTGAAAAGTCAGAAATAAAACTCTATAAACTTTAATAGTGATCCATGAGGCATAAAAGAAATAATCAAATTCCGATGTATTGTGAAATATTTTTAATCTAGCATTATAAGTATTTCATAATGCATTATTCTGTTTATTAAATGTTAAAAAGTAATGCATGCATTTAAGAATGGGATCACAAAATTTGCTGATATGAAGTCTACTTTAGAACTATCACCTGTGCAGTACAAACTAGCATAACCTTTTATGTATTAGAACCATAGATTATCATGTATTAAATTCTCTTATTTTCATTTGTTTACAGAGAAATAAGTAATTTGCTGTTGAAAACAATTGAAATCTTTTCTTCCTTATGTGTTTAGAAAGGCGAAAAAAAACTATAGAATTTTTCTTAATTACTAGTGTATTATTCTGTGGCAATTGTATTATGTGAAGAATTTCTTCTATGAGACTAGCCTAGTTCAAACTATTCTTTCAATGAATAGAGGGATCTGTATCATTAATGACCTCCTCTTCTTTGTATGTAAGTGGATTTAAAGTGCTTTGTTAAAAATGTTTACAGTGCTTAAGGAACAAAATGCAATTATAGATCAAAATTTCATGGTTTGATAATTCAAAATAATAGAAAAACATATAGGAACCACAACAAACAGCTTATATCTAAATTTGTGAAAGCAGATAAATTGTGTTTTAAATGTGATCCTTATTTCCAATATTGCTCAATTTTTTTTTTTCATTTAATTCCAAAAAGAAATGAACTGGACAAAATTAAATTTAAACCTAATGTATGCCAATACAGTAGCTGTGTAGGTTAATGAGATACTAAAGATTTACATATTTTGGTTTCACTAGTTATGTATATCATTGCATAAGTGACACTCCTATGAGGGCATGTTCCATGCTTTTTCTTTTCTTTAAATGAGATTTTAGCCTAAAATTTTTGCAGAATCAACAGCTAATATGTTGGCATATAGGAAAAAAAGAATGTGAAAGCAGCATTCATTTGAATTGCAAAAGATAAAGAGCTGGAGCAATGATTAGCCAAAAAAAGCCTTTATTGTTCCTAAAAATTGATCATTTCAAAGGAATCCGATGGGGAAACATATCAGGAATTCAAAAGTAATGAGTGGTCTCAGATACCTATCCTTTAAACAAGAGATTGTCACTTGCCCTTTTAGTGAATTGTGGGTGAACTAAGACAGGAAATCTGAACTGCACAGTCCCCTAGGAAAATCATTTAATATCAGTTTCACAAATTTTGAACCTAATAGTTCAGTATGAAATATGGTTTAAAAAAAAAAAAGTTTACAGTGGCTTCATACACAACAATGTTATTATGGAGCACATTGTTGTGTATGGATGATTTTTTTGCTACACAAGGGCTAATTAGGCCGAGAACTACGGCTTAAAGCCGATTCTGAACGGCTACAAACATCCATGCTAATAGTGGGACTCGAACTGATAGACTTTGGTACTGAAAGCCAGCATCCTAGTCATTTGGCCATTGTCTGGCTTATGTAGACATCAGAAGAATGGCTGTTTATTTTTAGCACTTATTTCTGAATCATTTTCAACAATTGTAGATGAAAAATGTGAAGTTCTCTTAAGACCCTTCGACAATGACAGACGACAACTATTTCTTTTGACTTAAGATGAATTCCTTGAGGGCTTGGAAGAAAAGGGTGACCCCCCTGGAATAGAAAGAAAAAATATTTTTACAGGGAGAGTGACAGTGTTCCCTTGAAAATTTTGTATAATTAAATAACTTTACGAACCAAAATCACAAATTATTAAAAGAGCAAGTTTCATAAGAAAAAGCATCATATGAAATTGTCTCAGACTTTCTTCTTTTTGACCACAAAAGAGTGTCTCCATGAGAGGACTATCCATAGTATTTTCATACATATCCAGAGAAAAATTCATAATTGACATAAAATAACATGATGAATTTATATTGGTTAATTTTTATATTTTGCTTGTTATAGATAGTAACTGAATAATAGAATTTTGAAGGTAATGAACAAAAGTTACCTAATGCAAGTATCAATTATCTTAGTTATTGTACCAAGAGAAAAATGATTGAAATATGAAGAGGAAAACTGCAGAACAGCATGAACACAGTATATTGTTGAAATTAAGAGCCATACCCACACTCAAAATAAAACTATGGACCCTATGTGTTTTAAAGCTGCCCTGAAGTCTTCATGAGGTAATTCTATAAATATATACAATTCTGACACACAGAGAACAAAAGCTTTAAGCTTTCCCTCATTTACTATCTGTTGAAACAAACCCCACAATCAAAGAACTTATCAAATCACACACCTCAGTAAAACATTCTTAAAAACTATAATATTCTGGAAATATGTCAACATATCATTGTAACCAATCTGTTAACTGTAGTATTGGACAATAATTTCAAAATAACACACAGTGAAATAAAAATTTTATTAACAGAACATGAATTAGGATATGTAATACAAAAATGAACACACTTATATTTATTCATACTTTCAAAATACCTTTACTTACAGATAAAACCTATATGCTTATACTTGATTTGAAAATTGCTGAGAACATGATATACTTGAAAACATGATTCAATACAGTGTTGTAAGTTTTTTGTATCCACAGATAATTAGTAGACTTGTAATGATATACCTTTAATATTTTATAATTTTTCCCATTCCTTAGTATTCACAAATTATTGGTAAGATTACCAATTCATCACTTAAGAATAGAAACCTAAGATTTCATTTGAAGGTTTTTCTTTCTGCATATTTTTCAGTTACTTCAGTGCTAATTTAGGTTTTAAATTTAGGGGTTAATATTTAACCCTACAATACATCTGAATTGAATATAAACCAGACAGTTACTTTTAAAAAATTAATTTAAAATACCATTTTACTGTTTTGTGTAAAGCTATACTTGGGATACCTATCCTGAATACAGGCAAGACGCTAGAGCAGTAAGATTCGGCCATTGTGATATAGTTCGCACTTTGTCCTATTAACAGAGTTGATAAAAGGCACATTTCAGACATAAATCATTAAAATAATAGACATAATACTGATAAAGCGTAGACATATTTGAGCACCAAAAATGGGGTGTTTTATGTATTTAGTAAATAATGCGCAATACAGCATGTAACGTCGTAGAATAATCTGACCATTCACAATGCTTCGTTTCCTTGGCGGGAGAATCTGGTGTTCAATGTGGATGTGGAATTTTGGTAATCCCAGGTTCCATCCGAAGAGAAGATCCCTCAAAAAGTGTTAACTCAGGGGTAGCTGGGATTTTTTTTTTTTTTTGGGGGGGGGGGCATCAAAATATTCCTCTAGTTAAATTACGGCAAATTGGAAAATTTTATACAGTGTTGAAAAAATTAAATGCATGTGATTTTTCATTAGAAGAGGTCATTAGTGTAGTCATCATAACACTTTAAAGGGCAGGGACCGGCTTTAAGCCGATTTCACCTATTTGATTAGGAAAATTTTAAAAATGTCAAAGAAAATTGCGTTAACAGATATGAAAATTATTCAGAATAACGACCAAACAAAGTATGTAAAACATGCAGATGTAAATCTCGATATGCTGGTTGAAGAAATAGAAGCATTAAAACATTCGTCCATCTTAATATTTCTGAAACCCATAAAAATTCTAAAATTCCTTGCTACAAATGACAGAGATACTGGCTTTCCAGATAGGGACCTGGAGCTGAAGCTTTTCTAGATTAAAATGAATTAAAACATACCTGAGACCAACAATATCGCAGTAGAGACTAAACAGTCTTTCAATACTTTCTATAGAGCATGAGGATATTAAATTTGATCAAATCATAAATGATTTTGCTGATAAAAAAAATCTAGAAATATTTATTTGTAGATACTTTTGTTCTGTAAATTAAATCTGGCTTAAGTACTTTTTCCATAACTTAAGGTCTTATATCTCTTTCTGAGATTAAATCCGCAATTGAGAAACTTAATCGAAGTAGATCAGTAGGCCCTGATAGGATGTGACAGAATTAAATATTAGATTTGTTTATTGACGAACAAGTCTATAAAATAATAGCAGACTGCACAAATATTTACATTGATTCTATCAAATGTAAATTTGAAAGGGATCACGATGCTAGAAATGCCAACGAGGTAGAGGTCAGGGCCTTATTTGGTCTTCTTTTGATAGGCACTTATAAAAGTTCCAGGACAAATATCGATAAGTTATGGGATAACTCGAACAGTAATGGGTTAGAATCATACTACCTAACAATGAGCAGAAACAGGTTTGCGATTCCTTTCAGGTGCCTTCATTTTGATGACATTCGGGATAGGGCATCTCGCCGAGAATTTGATAAATTTGCTCCCATAAGGAATGTATTTGAAATAGTGTACCTCAAGAGGAAAAGAAGGTGCCAGAGGACGCTGTTCAGTGGCACACCCAGGATTTAATTTTTTCTTTTTTTTTTTGGGGGGGGGGGGGAGGACGAGTTGAACGGATAAAAATATTTATAATGCAATTTCTATTTCTTTGGGGGTGGGGCAGGGCCCCTTCGCCCACCCCCTGGGTGTGCCACTGACGTTGTTATGCTTATGGACGACAGAGAGACAGAATAACGTGAAATTGGTGCGAGAAATGCGGAAAGTGGATATGTAATGACCATTTGAAAAATGTATGTGCAGAATGTTTTAATTTTTTGTATTTTGAATGCATGGTTGATTTGTAATATTTAATGTTTCTTTTTCTAAAATTTAATTGTGTTTTGTTTGTAGTATATACTCCTAAAAAACTATAGAAATAATTAGGTTCCAAAAAAGTTAAATACATATATGGATATAACGCAACATAAAAGTGGGTGACACCTGTCACCCACGCGACTGTTCGTGCTACACCTAGTGAGGCGAGTACTGAAGGGTTAAAAAAGGTGATAGACAAGACTGCTGCAACTATCGTGGAATTACTCTCTTGAATACTATATTTAAAATTTTCTCAAGTGTTCTTTACAAGAGACTATTACCGTATGTTGAAAAAGTTATTGGATGGTACCAGTGCAGATTTCTTAGAGGAAGGTCAACTACCGATCAAATACATGCCCTGAGGCAGATTTTGGAGAAAACAAAGGAATATAATAGTGGCACATGCTATCTCTTTATTGACTTTAAAGCTGCATATGACAGCATTATTCGGCAGAAACTTTATGAGGCAATGGAGGAATTTGAAATACCGGACAAGCTAATTAATCTAACAAAAGCTACACTTAAAAGGGTAAAATGTAGAGTTAAACTTGGTAATGATTTATCTGAAGTTTTTTATACTGACAGAGGCTTACGGCAGGATGATGCTCTGTCTTGTTTACTTTTTAATTTGGCCCTTGAAAAGGCTATCAGAGCTTCTGGTCTTATGGCTAGAGGAACTATCTACCAAAAGACAACGCAAACCTTGGCATTCGCTGATGACATCGCTTTAATGGGTAGATCCAGAATATATGTTGCAGAAGCATTCAATTTATTAGAAGCCGAAGCAAGGAAATTAGGCCTAACTATAAATGAAGATAAAACTAAATTTTTAGAAATTACCCATAAAATACCTAACCCATTGCCATTAACTGTAAACAACTACACTTTCAAAATGTAACACAGTTCAAATATCTTGGAACTATCGTCACTAATAACAATGATATATCTGTTGAAATTAATAACAGACTTTATATGGCAAGTTACCATGGCCTCAAAAATCAGTTTAAATCTCGAATCATTGGCCGTAACACTAAAATTAATATATATGAATTAATATATATGAATGGCAATGACTAAATCTAATGAAAATAAACTATTGATCTTCGAGCGCAAAATATTAAGAAAAATATTTGGTGCAATTTGTGAAAATGGTGTTTGCAGATCAATGTTTAATCATGAAATCTACCGAAAATTCAGACAACCTGACATTGTCAAGGTCATAAAAAGCCACAGGATTCGATGATTCCCGTATGTTGAGTCATTTATACAGGACTGAAGACACAAATCCAATAAAAAAGCTCACATTTACCAAACCTATGGGAGCTAGAAAGCGAGGAAGGCCACCAAGTAGGTGGCTTGATGCTGTTGAGAATGATATAAAAACTATATAAAGGGGAGACTGGAGGAGTATTGCCTTAGATAGGGCCAGATGGCATAAACTTATTGGGATAGCCTTGGCCAGCAGTAGGCTGTAGTGTCCCAGAAGAAGGTCTTATATAATCATTTTATTTAATCCTTCATATCTAGAACCGACCACTTATACCCCCCCCCCAAAAAAAAAAAAAAAAAAACTGAAAAATAGGATATGTAAGAAATGCCTAACATAAATAAAAAAAACTGAATTTGCCAAGACTCTCATAATAATCAACTCTGTACAATACATGCAATGAAAAAAAAATCTATAATTAAAAACCTCATTTTTATCATTTATTTGTGCTGTCATCGGTTTCTGAAAGCTAATTTGTTTTAAATTTGCATCAATTATTAATATAACTGGCCACACTTATTATGTTAAATGAAAACAAAATTACTGAAACAGATCCTGTCTCTTACTGTGAAAGAAAAAACTAACAATTGCAAAAACCCAAATACCCAGAAATCTGCATTGATAATAAATTTTTGTATGATCCCGTATTTATAAAAGTAAACATGACTCTAAATTTTTATTGAGGATTTCTGTAACTCCCTCACATTACTTCGGGAAATAGTAAGTAGATAGTAAGTAACCCCCAGATATAGTAAGTAAAACCACCACCCCCTCTCTTTCCTTTTCACATATTTCAGAGAGAAAAAAAAAAAATTGGCAAAGTAATTTATAAGAATGCATGGTTTCTATGAGAGCCACATATTATTTGAAATCATAAAATGAACCAGAAACAATTTTTATAGGAATTAAAACAATTCAAAAATTTATGTTGATGTACTTTAACATGAGAAAATTATATCAAACTGTGATGTGAAAACAAAACTCTGTCTCCCCCCTTTTCTGGAAAGCAACCGGTGGAAAAGCAAACCTCAATAGGTGATAAAAGGCCAAATATGGCAATCCACATTTGTAGCGGTGGAGAGATATTTGTGTTGCAGGTATAAATTGTTCGCTGTAGCATGTTTAGTGTTCTCAGGTTAGGCATGCCCCGAGTGCAGTTAAAGCAAGTACTTTAATGGAGTCTAAATTACCACTGGTTTATGCATATCCATCATCAGTACAGAGTCAATAAGTCATTTTTTTTGTATGTAAGCCTTTATAAGTAATTAAATTTTGTCGCAACATTTAATTTGACTCTGTTCTTCTGGTACATAATTATAAAAGTGGAGTAGTTTCATAGAATGCCTTCTTATTTGTTTTGAACATAAAGTTCTAAATTCTAATTTTTTCAAGGATACAAACAACATTCAAAAAATAAATAAAAAGCCCAAAAGCAAACTGTAGTGCTTATAGCCAAATCTGGTGACAAATGCTGAACCCTAGCCCCTATCATATAATTAGCTTTCTCCGAGTGTTTTTAACCCTGTGCATCACTGTGCTGCACATTTGCAACATACATAATTAGGCAATGGTCTTATTTTCAGTCAGTATTTGTTACAGATATGCTACCAATATCATTTTAGACATTTTTAAAAATTTTTAATGTGCTTAATTTTTATATGTTTAAGATGGCAATCTTATTTTCTCAAATTGGAGAAGTTACGATACAATGGGTTTTAAGTGTATAAATGGATTTGTACAAACACAAATCTGTTTAATATGGTTTCTAGTCCCTCTGTCTTCCATGTAAAAATAATTTCATTAAGAACTACCTTTCTATGGAAACAAGCTTAATCTACAGAAATCTTTTTCTGGTATGTACTGAGTTTGAAAACTAGCACACAGTTAAGTGAATATATTCTGGCACTTCAGCATCCTGTTTTTGATCTAAAATGAAGGTATCATGTCATATCTAAAAAGTAAAGATTGACAAGTGCAGAAAGCAATACATTCAAAAGAAAATAAATATCTATAGTTTCTTGGTTTTCTAAATTCAGAGCTTTAACAAACAAACAAAAAAAAAAAAAGCCACCAATTTCATAGCTATAATATGCACAAATGAATGCTTTTCATGGATTAAATTTTTCGGTCACTTTCATGAGAATAAATTTGAGAAATTCAATAGTTTCACAGTCTTTATCAGTATTTTTTTTATATTTTTTCTTCTCAGGTTGGTGGATTTTTTTTTTTAGGTCTTCTATTTAAAAGGTTAATAACAGAACAATCAGTGCCAATGAAATCAATGTCAACCAATTCAGCATCATCTGATTTATCACAATCCTTTTTCCCCAACTAACTCCAAAACTTCATGCACACTAAACAACTGAAAAGAGTCCTTTAAATCTCTAGTAGTACTATCAACATTGTACATACCTGTAATAAATTGCTTATACTGAAACTGAGATGAGAAGGTTAACACAAATACTGACCTTCTCTCATAAAAGTAATAGACTTTAATTTTCATACTGTACCACTTAAAAAATCAGCACACTGAGTTCAAGAAAATAAAGAATAGTTCTATCAAGCAGCTGGCTAAGCTGCTATCAGTAAGCTGGAGAATTCAATATCTGATAAAACAGCCAGTGAGTACAAGACTGCCATTAGAGTTAATGCAGAAATACAATTGCGACAAACTCAATGGGATTTTTTTTGTTTTGTTTTTTTGTCCTAATGTTAAAAGAATTATGTTTCTTAGAAAAAAAAAAAAATTACTGACACCTTAAGGGTATGTAGCTCTCTAGGAATTAACAACAAACGGAAATAGATTACAATCTACTTTACAGTTCCTTGAAATATGTTTATAGACAATTGTGCTCGGTAAGATTGCAATTTAATTATGTTGTATGTGGTTATGAATAATTAAAAATCAATTTAACATGAAATGAAGACAATCAATAACATGATTCTGTAACACAATTTAGAAAATAATTTTAGTATATTCCAGATTAATAAAATTTCCAGAGAGTAACTTCTGAAAATTTTATTACACATAAAAATAAAACATAGATAAAATTTCTAAAAATAGAACAAACACACACACACACACACACACAAATAACATTTTGGGGGAGAAGTGGGTAGGGTTATTTAATAATTTATGTTGTATGTTATAGTAGAATGCAGGATTCAATCCTTTAGCAGTAGAATTTTTTAAAGAGATTCCTTTTTTCTCTGAAACCTTTAAATAATTCATAAGAGTTGAAAATACACTGTCTTTGGAATTTTCTAGTCAAATCTAAGGTAAAGAAAGATAAAAGGGAAATTTTAAAGATAGCAACTGATATAATCTTTTGGGTAAATATGCAAGTTATGCTAAATATTATATTACAAGAGAAGTACGATGAAAAACAGAAAAAATATCATGTAGTAGCAACTTAGAAATCTAAGCATAAAAGACAACTTGAGGAGTCATTAGAGGCAGTACTATTGTTCTACAGAAATTTAAACAAAGCTTTAAAATTAAAATTACTTAATAGTTAAAAACTTTTTCAACAAGAGGCAGTTTAAAATTTTTGTAGGTAAAGAATTTAAATCATTTCCTTTCAGCTTTCGTAAAGGATAACAAAATATACAAACAAAAACAAAAAAACCTTTAAATCTTTACTGTATTATAACAAGAAAACACTGACATCATAATAGGCTGTACAATACAAGTTACTTTCCATGATTAAAAAAGAAAGCAGATACAAATTTTAGATTTTATGCTATTTAAGAAAAGATGCTACATTTGCACAATATCATTATTCTCATTTAAATGGTTAAAGTA
This sequence comes from Dolomedes plantarius, assembly GCA_907164885.2. Lineage (NCBI taxonomy): Eukaryota > Metazoa > Arthropoda > Arachnida > Araneae > Dolomedidae > Dolomedes > Dolomedes plantarius. Next base: position 182,256,096 of record OU015496.1, read on the forward strand.
TAAATATAAGGAATAAGGTAACAATATTAAGATAAACAATGAATTCTCATAAACTTTAAGCGTTTTTAAATCATGTAGACTTTATAGTATATTTCAAATTCCCCTCATTTTGACTGTTGTTAATATTTGGCTGTAGGAACCCTGAAATGCATATATGAAATTTACAGAAAGTAAATTACATATTTGAATCATAAAATTATATTATTATATAATATATATATCTTCCTTAATGTATCATTAAACAAAACTAAGAATTCAGGTATCATCCTTTGGAGCTCTTGTAAAAATATTTATTTTAAACAGTGATGTTTTTAACAGAATAAGAATATTGTAAAATTTTTCCTACTTTTGTTTTGTCGTTAGGTATTCAATTTACATAAATATCTTCATTAAAAATCATATAACCATACTGAAACCTTTCATTGCAGAGTGAATAATTACAGATATATATTGCAAATAGAAATGAAACTCAATGCAAGTAATAGAATACATATTTAACTATTTGATTCAAGTGTAGGTTCAATATCTAAACATTCCCCGGCATGGCGTTCATAATGATGAGTTAAACGAAATCTTGATATATATGCAGCACCACATATATCACATACATAAGGTTTTTCACCATTATGCCATAACATATGACGTTTTAAATGACTGCTGTAGGTGAAACCCCTACCACACTTATTACATTTATATGGCCTTTCATTAGAATGAACCAAAAAATGTAAACTAAGTTTGCTTTTTGTAGCAAATATCTTTCCACATATATCACAGACACTACGTTGACCAGGCATATGTTCCATTCCATGTCGTTTGAGGCTCCTTTTATTTGTAAATCTGCGGTCACATATTAAACACGAGTATGGTCTTTCACCTGAATGGTTTATAAAATGAATTTCTAAACTTGCTTTAGTTGAGAATGATTTATCACACAATGTACACACATAAGGTTTTATATTCTTGTGAATAAGATAATGTTTCTTTAAACTTATTTTCTGTGTAAATCCTGAATTACAAATTTCACAATGGAAGGGTTTTGACTCCCCATGAATTAGAACATGTCGGTTGAGACTGCTTTTAAATCTAAAAGATTTATGACAAATTTCGCAACTGAAAGTTTTACGATCATGCATTCTATAATGCATGCGTAATTCATACTCATTTTCTAAAGGTTCGTCGCAAATTTCACATTCATGCATATCAAATGGAAGATAGTGAGAGTTTTGATGATCATCAAAACCCTTTTTGTTTAAAAACGTTAAATTGCAAGAAAAACAAACGTATTCTTCTTCATTATGTTGTGTAATATGATCTGCAAGATCTTCAGCTTGAGAAAATGTTAAATCACAGACTTCACACACATGGGCAAATTCTTGGATGTGACAAGAATAGTGCAAATGAAGGCAACTTTTCGATGAAAATTGTTTGCGGCATGTTTCGCATGTATAATATCGTTTCATTACATTCTCTGAAGAATCAGTATTTTCAGACAATTGGGCAAAAGTATTATCTCCATCATCTTTAATTAAAACAATAGTCGGAGAGTAATTTTGAGCGTGATCATTCTGTTCAGTCATTTTTTCCAAGCAAGTATATATTATTCTAATGTATATGTATTATTTTTCTATAGCTTTTCTTAAATGTACCATTCGGTACGAATCCATGGTCCGCGATAGACAGACGGCACCAAAATAGAGATCTCATTGCCATTCAAGAGAAAGGAAAATATTCCTCCCGTCAAGATTATCAATCGTTCAATCAACGACTCCGTGATACTTGAAATACTCTCTGAGGGTATGCGCTGCCCTCCAACGGCATATAACTTAATGCAATGGATATCCGAAAATATTTAATAATTTAGTCCTCATTTCAATCTTTTCATATCTGCTTCACTTAATAACATATTTTAAATTCTATTTTCTTCACAAATTTATTATATTCTTATGATTATACCGCATATTGAATTTGTTTTTATTTTACCTAACACATTCTGTTTGTCAACAAATATACATAGTTTCATTTCTCAAATTTTTAAATCAGCCACCTACATCGTATAGTGGCTTTTGTCATGATCTTCCACGGATTCGGTTCGGGTTCGAATTACGACTTAAGCATGAACGTGTGTATGTCCCCTTTAATGTTTATGGACGAGGGCCAAATGACTAGAGCTCCGGATTTCGGTACCAGAGTCTGTGGGTTCTAGTCCCACTATTGTCTTGGATGTTTATAACCATTCGGAATCGGTTTTGAGCTGTAGGTCCTGATCTAATTAGCCCTGGTGTAGCAATAAAAGGACCGTAGCGCTCTCAACCAAACCAAACCCCTCTTGTGTTTTCCCCTCATGGGGTGTGATGTTGGTTCACCTTGTGCTCTCATTATAAAGAAGCCAGCATAAGTCGCGATGAGGATGAGCGAATTTATTAACGACAAGCGACTATCGCTTTAGGGAAAAAAAATTCAAAGCAATAATTCATTTTCCAGTTTTACAAAAAGTTTTTATTTTATTCGCACATATCGTAAAAATATTTGATTGCATTTTAATTTAAACTGTATTTTTTCCCTTTCTATTTCCTCTTTGAAGTTCCCTTTTCCCCTCAATAAACAAGACATTGTCTTTAGTCACTTATTTCTTTTCCTCATTAGTCATTTGCTCCTTCTGCTGGAATAAACATCGGAATTGAAACAAAATTCAAATATGTTTTTGCAGCAGATTATGTTATATAAAATTAGAATAGGAATTTGTACAATACTTGAAACAGATATAGAGTTAATTATTTGATGTTTTTATTTCAACAGTTTAAATTGTATATGTATATATATATATATATGTATATATATATATATATATATATATATATATATATATATATATATATATATATATATATATATATATATATATATATATATACAGTAACCACCGCTTATAGTGGTCAGTGGTTATAAGAATCAACCGTTTATAAGAATCAATATCGCAAAAACAAAAACAAATGTATTATTTCCATGTTAAAATTTCCGCTTTAAAGAATCAATCCACCGGTTATAAGAATCAGTTTGCAATCTTCGCCTTCCTTTCATTTTTCCAAAATATGCCACTTGAACTCTCAAAAGGTACGAAATTCTTTCTTAAGTTTTTGAAAAGAAAGATTGATAAAACTTTGGGGTGGAAAACAGTCGAAAAATACATTCCTTTAGACATAACATAAGAGTTTCTCCTTATACGTTTTTGCTAAACACTGTCTTATTAGCTTTACCCAGGGGCATCTAACCCGCCCGGGTCCGATTTCGCTTTTCTCCAGACAGGCACTCCTTTTTTCCCACCACTTACTTCCTGGTTGCGGATTTCTGGACTCTGAAACACATAAATCTTCCGCGAAGTGTCCACCATCACTTAAGCAAACGGGACAGTGGATTCAGCACTTCAAACCGTGATACGTAAACGGATCCATTTTGCTGATTCAGATGAACCAGGTGCTGAATCAAACGTTTCACGGTTTGATTAGAATCAAACCGTGAAACGTATAAAGTGAATATACGAGCTATAAAGTGAATATTCGTCTGAGACTGTAATAAGCATACGTCGCTAGTATTCACTTTAGTTTTCTAAGAAAATTGCCAGTTAGTGTTAGAACTTTTTGATAGTCGAATTCAAATATGATAAAACAAGGAAAACTCTTAGTTTTTCTGAAAAACAGAACTTGTTAATTAGATATGATGCTCTTCCAAAGTGTAGTCAAAGAGAAGCTGCCTCTTGTTGATTTTATAATCATGTGTAGTTACTTATAGGTCTAGAAATTTAGTTATAGTATTTGTTTAGAAATTGAGCATTTTTAAAATTATAAAAAATAATTTTAATAAATGATAAATAACGTAAATTAAAGAGTATTTAATGGTAATTATGTATATATGTGCCTGTGTGTTTATATATATGTACAAGTATATATTTGTGTATGTGTGCCTGTCCAAAGGGAAGTTTCGGTTATAAGAATCAACCGCTTATAAGAATCAAAAACAGTAATAACAAACGTGATTCTTATAAGCGGAAATCACTGTATATATATATATATATATATATATATATATATATATATATATATATATACAGTGAAACCTCCCTTAACGGACACCTCTAATTAACGGATATTTTTACGAGTCTCAGTCCTTTTATATAGGACAATCCATGTTATTTCCTCTGAATAGCGGACACTCCGAATAGCGGACAGGTATTTTGAAAAATTTTCAATTATTTTGTCAAACATTTCAAAATTAGAAACTTTTAACGCCTCAAATGGATGGATGGAAAAATTCCGGACACGTCACAACATATTTTTTAAACAGATTTGTGGCGAAGAAAAATCTGCAAATTCAAATGAAGTAACAGATTGGATTGGAAAGCTTAAATATTTGTGCAAAGGATATGATGACACAGACATTTTCAATGCCGATGAGACTGGTCACCTTTACCGCGTCCTTTCGGACAAGATTTTATGTTTTCAGGGTGAAAATGTAGTGGTGGGAAAATTTCAAAAGAGCGGCTCACTCTTTTGCTGAGTTGCAACATGCTGGGAGACTTCGAAACTCCAATTGTTATTGGAAAAGCTAAGAAGCCTAGATGTATCAAGAACATTGATGTGCGAAAATTTAGTGTTTCATGGAAGTCAAATAAGAAAGCGTGGATAACCACTGAGATAATGAGCGATTGGTTGGTGGAGTTAGACAACAAAATGAAAAAACAAAAGAGAAAAATCATTCTGTTCATGGACAATGCTACAGCCAATTTCAGGGAATTATCCGCAGCTTTAAAGTGCGAGAAAGAAATCTGCTTCTGACACAGATTACCTCCTTCAAATCCAGCGAAGAGTTGGCAAAATCGGTATCTTGTTTTGTATGCAATTTTCTGGATTACGCCAGCCCTTAAAAAGGTGGAACCTGAGTGCGTTCTAAAATGTTTTAAGAAGATGGGATTTTTTAGTACAAGCGAAGTGGCAACTGACAGCATTACCGAAAAAAGCAAATATGAACTTGCGGATCTAGTAGCCAATTTTGATTCAAATGTCAGCGTTGAAGAGGAAGTCAAGATAGACGACGATTTATCCATTGAGGAAGAAAACCTGCTTGTTTCCAATTTCATTCATCGGGCCACCACTGAAGCATTGGCCCTTTCTGAGGATGATGATGAGGAATCGCCAATAGAGGACTGCGAAATCAAAGATTATTCGGAAGCACTGAAATACAGCGAACAATTCAAACAGTTCTTTCTGAACAACGAAGATTCGGAGGGACTAGCAAAGCTATATCTATGAAGATTCATCTTGAAAAACAGGTTTGTTGTGAAAAAAAGAGAGACCAAACTTTGTTAAGAGATTTTTCAGCAGAAATTAAAATAATTTAGCTACTATACATTGTATTTTGGGATTATTTAATGCAAGATAAAAGATTAGCACACAATTAAAAGGAAAAGTAGTGAATAGTTATTCTTTTCTTGCCTAATTAATTTTTACTTTTTACTTAAAATTGCAGCCGTAATTTTCAATCAAATGTCAAACAAAAGAGCAAAAACTTTTTTATAAAAATGTTGTCCTCCCCAATAGCGGACACCTCCTAATAACGGACAAAACTTTTGGTCCCGTGACTGTCCGCTTTTCGGAGGTACCACTGTATATAATATATATATATATATATATATATATATATATATATATATATATATATATATATATATATATATATATATATATATATATATAATTAAATCAAGCTTAAAAAAACTGTAAAGCAATCAGTGATCTAAAATGGAAAATTTTGCCTCTTGCATTACAGTGTTTATCAATGCACTTTGCTTTCGTGCACAACTTAAGATAAACACGATAAAAAAAATTTAAATTGCATAAGACCTGCACTACAGCTGAAAGAAATAAACTGCTTAGTTAGTAGCGCGTAGAAATAAAGCAAAACTAATGTTTCCTTTAACAACATTGAAATATCTAACAAGTCTATTCAATTATAACATTGCGGACGGTTTCTTTCACTATTCACTCAGCTATTTCGCTAGTCAGCTAATTCCAATTCTGATGCAACATTTCAGGTTAAAAATAGCGAAACAGCAATTGCGGATTAGCGAACAATTTTTCCTCTTCGCTAAGTGGTTTACATCGATTTCTTTGGCTCCAATTTTGTTGCGAATTAAAGATTTGCTTGTTTCTACTCTTTACAAGTTCGTAATAAGCTCTTTGTTGTATTTTTTAAATATTCTAAATTCTATTTATTTTACTATTTTGTACAACACATAACAAATAAGCAAAGATTAATCTTTTGTTACGTGCACTTTATAAATGCCTCATGTTTATGAAGTATAGCATTATGTAGAATGATTTTAAAATTAGAGTAGAGATATTATGATATTAGTGATATTATGTATAATGATTTGAGGATTCCTGTAGTAGCTTTAACTACTTTCGCGATTGATATAAATTGAAGGTGTTAGATACAGTTCGCACACAAATGACACAAATTTTAACTACGCCATGACTAAATTTTAATTACGCCACATTTAATGACAATTGTATCAAACACTTGATCTTTTAGCGTACAGAATACAGTTCACCCAGAGTAGAAAATAGGAACACATTTCTATATAATCTCTATTTCAGTATTGCAGGATTTCATAACATGGAGATCTCCGTCAAAGAGAATGGCCAGAGCAGCAACCACAAGCATTCCACACAAACAACACACTGTTGCCACTCAGACAAACACAAACATTGGGAGGAGTCTACCACAATCTCTTCTCAGTTTTGATATCCGTAGTGGAAGAAAACGGATTTCAGTAAATATATTTAATTAATCATTCTCCATGTTTGAGAATGAGAATTGTTTCAATCAATTGAAACCTAGAAATAAACCAGTACAAAGCATTTGGATCTAAGCTGGAGAGTACCACTACTTTTAAAATTTATACTCCCCATCTCACACAAATTACAAGCTTCAGGACCTATACATGTTCCAGGATATTAAATTTTGATATATATAAAAGTTGGGTTGTTCTTGCTAGCTGTTTCTCTGTTTTAATAAAAATCTTAGTGGATATTGATTTCGTTCATTTATCACTCATAAGGATTCTATGTTCTAAGGACGGATTCTACGTGAAGCAGATTCTATGAGAGCAGTTTCCTCACTGAAATATTAAATAAAATCGTTCCTGTTATGCCTGAGGGTCTGTTCACATATAATCGTCAGCGTCAGCGTTACTCGTATTGAATTATATTTAACCAATTACAAATCTCCAAACGATTAGCCACAAAATTATTAAGGTCTGTGATTGGTTTAAAATATGTTAATACGAGTAAGGGCCTGTTCACATAGGAGTCCATGGCGTTGCGTTAAGGAAAAGATGACGTTGAGACGAAAATAAACCAATCATATGCCTCCAAACGATTAGCAATGAAATTTTTAACGCCTATGATTGGTTTATTTTCGTCTCAACGTCATCTTTTCCTTAACGCAACGCAACGGACTCCTATGTGAACAGGCCCTTACACTGACGCTGACGGATTCTATCTGAACATGCCATTAAGCATAACAGGAACGATTTCATCTAATATGTCAGTGAGGAAACTGCTTCTGCTTACGTGCTTAATTGATTTGCTGAAGATACTACTCATTTTTGGAGGAAATTGTATTATATAAAATAAATTGTCCATAACCTTAACAAGTTATATGTACTGCATTTTTCCTATTTATTTATTTTTTATTTTAAGAGAGCAGGGAAGTAAAACACCACTAAAATCAGATATGTAATGTAAAATTATTGAAACACTTAGGCATATGTCAAGTACATGTGTTTATCATTGATAATTGCCTTCGTTTCATAACTGATTATATTTTGATGGTCATATACACTAGTGGACAAAACCCAGTGCCGGATCTAGGAAATTTCTCAGCGGGGGCAAGTCAGCTCCATGTCGCCCCTGTAGCTGTTTTTCACTGTTTAGTGCAATAATAAATAACAAGATAAAAGTAATAGTCTTTTTGATGGTGTGCGAAACTTAATTTATTGAAATAAAAACAAATATATTTTTAACTTAACAATACTATAACATAGAAGTATATGCATTTTTTTTCATACCCACTAAAAATGAAACCCACTTAAACTCACTACTACCCTCTTGCCCAAGCAATGATGGTCTTCGCAGCTACCTTTCATTATGATTTAGAAAATGTGTTGTGTGCAGATATTTTTACAAAATTATTTTCCTTGTTTTTTTCCAGAAAATGAGTTGATCGCTTCTTCATAATTTATTGGATTAGCCTCTTGGCTTTCTATAGACAGTATTGCGAGGTTTTTAAATCTGTCTTGAGTCATTGTTGATCTGAGATAGTTTTTATTTATCTTCAGTTTGATAAAACTCCTCTCCCAGCTTGCTGATGAAGTTGGGAGCGTTAAATAAACTCTCAAGGCTATGCACACATTTGGGAAAGCATCAGTCAAATCTCTTTCTTGGATAAGGTTTAGAAGATCAAGTTGATTCCTTTCTTCAAAGTTAACTGTTGAAGTCTGTAACTGGTCACAAAGAACAAGGATTTCAGTAGGGAACTCCACTTATATCTTCAAGATATTTACTAGCTAAGTTTGCAGCACTTGTTTTCAACTGTTTGTCATTCAAGATTTTCAAATTTTTACAATTTAGAAAAAGAAATATTGTTGAGTGCACTTATACTCTGCATTCTAAACTATCTAGCCAAAAGGATCCTGGCCCCCCCCCCCTAAAGAAGTGGATCTGGCAGGTGACGTAATTTGATGCGTAACGGAAAGCTATAAAAGTGTTGGCAGTGGTTTGTCAGGTCATATTTATGCGTTTGTGAGAAAATGAGTAAGTCAAATGAGCTTAGTGACTTTGATCGTGGCATTATAGTGGGATGCCACCTTTGTGGGAAATCAGTTCGTGAAATTTCGGACATTCCACAGAAGCCAAAATTCACTGTGAGTGATGTAATTGTGAAGTGGAAACGTCGATAGTGAAAACGAGGATAAAGGCTCCATTCAGACATCGAGACTTGCGCAGGCATCGTTTGACGAAATGGGTGTTCAAAAACTGGACTGGCCTTCTCAGAGCCCCGATCTAAATCCCATTGAACAACTTTGGGACGAATTAGAAAGCAGATTACGTAGCCAGCCAAATCGACCATCCTCACTGCCAGCACTCACTTCAGCTGCGATGGACGCCTGGAAGTCAATTCCTATGGACACCTATCAAAAACTGGTGGAAAGTCTCCCCAGACGTGTGCAGGCTGTCATGATGCAAAAGGAGGACCAACATCATATTAATATATGCCTCAGGAATCTCCGAGTCCGTAGCACTGGGCGTCCGGATACTTTTGGCCAGCTAGTGTATCTTTCATCTGGATCAGAATCCCATCGATTACTTCCTCATACTATGGTAAAAACTTTCTTCTACAGAGAAACTTATTCCTTCATCTTGCGCCATCTCTCCAGGCATTATTTTCTTTTTTGGGATTCTGCAAGTTTCCATAGTTGTCCCCACTTCTATTTTTTGCTTTATTTCTTTAGCAGTCTTTATCCATTCATTTATTTCATTTCTCAGCCTTTCCATGGTTTTGGTGAGACCTTCCAACATTTGTATTGTTTTTGAAAATATTATGTTATGTTTCTGTATTTCCTTGTTAACTTTGTTTATTTCTTAAGATATTTGCCCAAGCAACCAAATACGAAATAAGTCGGAAATCTTTCAAAGTACGAATGAGACTGGAGGTATCAGATTTTGTCTCTGGTGTATAGTGTTCTTCTTCGTTCAACTCAGTAAGAGCGCTGATTACTCCTTGAAAGTCATTTACAAGAGCATGTACTGCTTCGGACTTAGTAGACCACTGAGTATCACTGGTTCCTTTTAAATTCGTTTTTGTGTGTTTATTTCATGACTTCCCACCGTTGTGTCGATGAAACAATATAGGTGTATAATCTCTGGATTATTTCAAATACGTTCGCTGTTTCAGGAGATGTTGATGCTGTATGTAGTTCCACCAGATTCAAGGAGTGGGCTGTACACGGGACAAAAGTTGCTAATGGGTTGATATCCAAGAACCTAGCTCGAACTCCTATATAAACACTACACATGTTCGACCCATTGTCATATGTTTGGGTTCGACAATTTCCTATTTATAACCCATCTTCCTCCAACTTATGAAATACTAGCGGCCCATCCCGACTTTGTCCGGGTTGAACAAAATATTACACCAATAAATTTTCAGTTGATAGCCAATAAATTGTAAATCTTTTTTTACCTTAAATATCCAATAAAAAGCGTTTTCTTCAATAAAAGCGTTTAATCCAATAAAAGTAGTTTTCGTCAATAAACCCTTTAACGTTGCCAGTTTCAAAAATCCTTTTTGTATTTATCAATACCTCCTCTACTTGAATCTTTAAAATATTACAACCTTTTCCTTACGGGGTGGGATAGCATATATCCGAAGCACATACTCTCGAAAAATACGGTATGATGTCGGCAGAGATATAGTCTCGAATTCCACTTCGTTGTGACTTTCCTAACGGCTTTGCCCCCGAAGAACAATTGTGTGACATTCTGGGAACGGAGGGTGAATCTTGCAAAAAAGGACTGAATAATAATCTTTTGTCGTTCTAGCTAGAGGCTATTTCTTTTCAGGCAAGAGACATCAGAAGGGCGGTTCACCCACGCTTCATCCATTTTCAGCCTTTTGAGAGATGAAAGAGGCACGGGGTGCCGATGAACTACTATTGAAATTCTTCTTCAATAGTAAGATAGCAATAAGAAGGCAATTAACCACTCTTTCCCCTGACCCCCCACGCTGAATGTCCAACACGTAAAATGGGGATAGGAAGTAAATAACATTTTCCCGTTCTAAAGAGCGATTTCGAAAAACAGACCCCGTAAGCTAAAGGCTGTTGCTATGGTTACTTGAGTGCGGTTGACAAAGGAAAAGTTGTAAGGCACATTGTAATGTACAAAAGTTGTACATTACCCTCCACATACAAAATCTGCTCTCTCTCTTTATATATTATTATAGAAGTATAGATACACATTGGTATCTAAAAATTAAAGTAAGAGATGAAATAAAAATACAAAAAAAAAGGATTTTAAGAAAAAAATATTTTTAATTATTTTAAGCACCTAAAATAATATTCAAATTAATATTACGTTACTTAATAATTAAAGTTAATTTTTTAAAAGAAAAAGGCGTGCCGGAGAACAGCTAGGTTCGAACCGCTAACATCAGAACAGAAGCCCAGCTCGATAGTACCACGCTAAGAATCGTTGAAGTCTTCGGCACAAAAAGCGGTACAGGACAGTAGCGGTAACAATGGAGATTGTTAGGATTAAGCCCCTAACTTTATTTCTACTGATCAGATATACATAATATATAGCCTATGTCCATCTGGAATAATGTACCTTTCAAACAGTGAAAGAATTTTTCAAATAGGTGCAGTGGTTCTGGAGATTACCCTCCACGTACAAAATTGCTCTCTCTTTATATATATGTATAGATTGTATCTGCGAAGTACTCCCCAAATTTTCAAATAACTGCTATAAAATCAATGAAGCTTTCTCTGATACCAAATTGGCTATTTTCACCCTTAGTAACACATCGGATTAGTTTGCTCATTTGCTATGTGTGTGATTTATCAGGAGTGCAATCAAACAATACAGCGTAGTACTTTGCGTGATATATGTCATTCAGTATCTTCTTTCGAACATGATCTCCCATCATTTCAGTAAAACTGTACCGCTGATTAATTGAACACTTGCACAATTCACTAAAAATTACAATTTACAAGCGGACGCACCGACAGGCGACAACGGCAAGTCTGCAACTGGCACTATCTTTTCCGCCTCTCCTCATCTCTATGAGTCACGGGCCACCCTCCCCTCCCCTAGCTACCTGCTTGTTTTTCGGCAATGAAACATTCTCCGCAAATCACATCAACGCAATTAGCCCTCTTCTGTTATTGAAAAACGATTGTTTTACTCTTACGTAAAGCAAGGATTTGAGTTTACTTTCTGTAATTAATACTTTAATAAAACCCCACCAGTATAAAAAGAAAGTGATATGAGGATATCTAAATTTTATGTTTTATTTATATTTTTATGGCACTATGAAATTATAAAAAAAGGATTAATTTTTCAATCCTATTTTGCCGCCCTCCGGACGTGCCGCCCTGGGCAGTAGTTACTTATTTTAAAAGTTCCTATTTTTTGCACATTGATGAATGGGAAGTTCTTTATAACATAGTTTTGGATATTATAAATATGCTATCTATCAGATTTAAACTTATGTGACAAGCATACATTTTTATGCATAGAATAGTAGTTATTGAAGATGAGCAATTAAAATTTAGTTGATAAATGTTTATTAGGCAAGCGTATTAGTTTCATTTTTGTTTTTCAAAATTTAATGGTGAATGTTTTTCATCATATAAGAGGCCTTTCTGAGCTTGTTCGCGTTTTGCTTTTGCACCTGGATTTTCTGCATCCTTTTTTCTTTTTCTTTTTCTTTTCCCCTTTGTGTTTTTTTTCTGTTTTTTGTTATGTTTTTCTTTATTCTAAAGTACGCCATTTTCTCCGTTTCCTTGTTCTATCTTTCACTCATGGTATGGTTGATTTTGCTACATTTGGGAATCTGTTTGTGGATTTTTCATCGGAAAATGGGGCTTCTCCGGTTATTTAAAAAAAATTCTCCTCCCTCTGACGGTCATCCAAAATCTAATCCTTAATTACTAACACTTGAACATCGGAAATTAATTTCAAAACAAAATGAAATAGCTCACAATTTTTTTACCTTGGATCCCATTTGCGCTGTAGAAATTTCATAGATTAGTTGCATTAGAATACCTCAGGGGGCGTTAAAACTTCTCTGATACAGGTCATTTTCTCTTGAGAGGCATTCCAATACAATACCTCCGTATGACACTTTCGATGAAAATGCCAGTAATGGCTTTCAAGTAAAAGAAATTTATCAATTTCACTCTAAGAGGAAAAAAAATGCCAACCCTCTAAATCTGTTCTTGTTACTTTTTTTTTACAGTATTTTGCCCCCGTATTTTAAATTTGGTACATTTCGCACAAAATATCTCACTTTATTGACAAACAGTCGTGCTTAGATCACTCAACTAAAAATTTCAGATTCGAGAGAAGTGAGGTAAATGTTCTTCAAATCATGATGCAATTTATGCGCTATTCAACCATATTTTAATGGTGTCTAAGTGTGGGGGATCCACATAGATCCGATTACGAAGCTTGTCTGAGAAGGAATGAGCCGAGAAGGTAAACTTCTTGAAATTCAAGACCACTTTCTTTCTCAGAAGATAGGAAACAATCTGAACGGAAAATTTTTAAGTTATAAAGCTCAAATCATTCTTTTGCATTCGTAGTTTCAAATGCTTGGACCAATATCTCTATTTCTCGCATTTATTTTTAACGCATTTATAAATAATTTGTTGGAAAATTGGAGAAAAGTTTCTAGGACATTTTGAGTAAATAGTTTGTCCTCTTACAGTCAATGTTGTTGCCAGGTTATGGCCGAATGACTTGGGCGCTGACATTCGGTTCAGATCCAGTGGGTTCGAGTCCCATTGTTGGCATGGATGTTTGTAGCCGTTCGGAATCGACTTTAAACTGTAGGTCACGGTCGAATTAGCCATCGTGTAGCAAAAAGTTGACCGTAGCACTCCAAACCAAAACTCCAAACCAATCCAGTCAATGTTGGAGGGCACCTTCGTAAACTTGAAAAATTATAAGGATCATATTAGAATTGCCCCAAGACCAAGAAAAAAAAGTCTTCTCTCCTGTGCTAGGGCCCATTTTTCATTGACTGTAATGATTTTTATAGCAGTTGTGTTTCGAACAACTTTAACTTTATCGACTGTTTGCCAAATACTTTCGATTCAGTTAAAATCTGTAACAGCGAGAAAGGTAAATATCTTCTTATCTCTTTTTTTCTTTGGTGGGTTTCTCTACTTCTTTTGGTTTGAATTTCTTTACGGCTTATAATATTACAATAGAATATATTTTACAATAGAATGAACTCATTGCGTTTTTCCCGGGCATGACTTCACTTATCGCTTATTGATCCATGGCCATGCAAATATTCAGCTTTATAAATCTTGGTTCAGAATATTCCCATATTCTGATCCCGATATTCTGATCCCATATTCTGATCCCGGGCCCTGAATATTCCCATATTCAGGGCCCGATTATGAACGTTGGGGGCCCCTGGGCAGATGCTATTTTGGGGCCCCCCCTTACGGACATTTATAAAAATACATACTATTAGAAGTACTAGGTGCATACAACAAGGGGGTTTTGGGGCCCCCTAGCATCAGGGGGCCCTGGGCAAAGTCCCGATTTGCCCATGCGATAAAAAGGCCCTGCATATAACGTTTTGAAAACAGTTTAAAGCCCTTATGAGACCTCAGAAATGCTCGCAACACAGCACGTAAGGATGCAAATTTTATCTGCAGAGGGGTGAGAGAGGATTGATTAGAATGGAGTAGTGATATCGCACCAAGGAGTGCTTGCTCTTTTCTCAATGGTCGAGGAATCCGTTTTCTGTTTTGGAGAGCAGTATTGCTTCTGCACGTGCAGAGGTCAATTTAGATACTTCTAACGGTTATAACTTTTAGAAATCGTAACCGATCTTCACGAATGCAAACACTTTACACAGATCTCTTTGAGACAAAGCTATAGACGACTCACTTGTGTAGCTCCGATGCGTAATTCTTGTGTTACGGGTGCCTGAATGTCACACGCAATATGGTTTATCTTACGCCTCCGCCTCCCTCCCCGAGCGCATGCCCGCTGTATCATATTTATAACTTTGGACCATGAAGCTATAAGAAGAAGCGTAAGCTTCAATGGGGAATTCCTCGAAAAATGGACCGATTATGGTCGCTTACTGGCAGATGGCGCGACGTGTAACAGAGGCGCCGATTTTTGCATTGAGTTATATGGAAGCGTGTTTTTGAAAATTGTTTTAAAAATTTTTAAATTTATTCTGTGCACAGATATGCCAACATGTTTTGCACCTGGTTGTACTAGTGGCTATCGATCAGCCATGAAGAGAAACGAAGACTTTGGTCAAGCCTTCTAAAAGATCCAATACTGCAGGGGAAGAATATATTACAGCCCTCCTTTATTTGACACTGCGAGCACACATTCGCAAAACAGAGAGCGAAGTGTAATGGAAAGCAGTGATTTATTGGTCCCGTCGTCGAGAGGAGGTTTTATGGCGTCCCTCATGCCTTTGATGATTCGTACTCAGACCGCTCCGGAGAGCAGTTTTTAAGACGAATGATCAAAGTGACGAAATACTTCGCCCACATTGGGGGAGGGGGGGTGACTAATATACACCAAAATGTGTCAAGAGGCGACGAGGGGAGCTGATTCGCTTGTGTGTAGATGCGCCTTAAGATATCATGATGGATCTTCGGATAAGAAGATAGAATGGGCTGAATGGCTTGATAAAATAATTGACAAGGGACTTACTGATGAAGTCATACCTGCCGTGGTCAATGAGATTGATGATCATGATTCTTTATTGATATCGTCTTCAGATTTCATAATAAATTATGTTGCTGGTTATGTTGTTAGGAGGATCAGCAGATTTTCTAAATGTGACCAATGCATACAAAAATTAACCACTGTAAATAATAATACTGATCAAAATAAATTTTTTTTTTAAAGTAAAGGTTCCTTACTATACCTTTATATTTGTTTTTAAAAATCATTAATATTCTAGAAATTGCAATAATCAAAACACTAAATTTTATTAAAGTAAATGACAAATTAATTTTTCAAGTGATAAAAGAAATTTATACTGGTCCTCCTATGCCAGTAATAGGTTGCAATGAGCAACATAACTTTAATTTAATGCAAATTGTTATTAACTTTTCCCTCATTACGCGTATGCATTTTATATGCAAACAAGAAAATAAAAATTCTCAAATCTGCGCTAATGTTAAAAACTTAAGAAAACAATCAAGATTATAAATCACATTATTTATTATGAAATTTAAGCTTCTATTTTATATTACTTTTGGTTGAATTATTCTATTCATTTAATAATTTAACTGAATAATATATTTTATTATACCACTAAAATTAACTATGATATTATATCTAACTGTATTTCTATTTAATTTGTAATGTTATTCCCTTGTCAATATCAATGAATAATGTTGTAAATATCTGCAAAATCTGTTATGTATAATTTTTTGTTAAAATTTATCTATAGTAAATTGTATATCAAGCATTTAATTTTTATTTTATAATAATGTATTAATAGTGTATGTTGTCAGTTTCATTTCTTCATAATTATAAAATATTTTTCTTCTATTCAACGTATTTTGTGGTTATGGCAAATTAAGATACATGCCTGAGCTAAAGCCATAATTTTTTTTTAATTGTTCACGGAAAGAAAATATTTAAAATTAATGCGTCTTTTTCTGCTAACTATTAGTCAAAAATATTTAGTATCTGTTAATAATTTTTTTTTACTATGGAAACTTCATAAAACTGGTGAATATGCTGGAACCTTAATATAGAAATAAATCACTATTAAATTAGATTCCATAAGGAAATAAATTTTCATTGTATGATAAACAATGTTGTCAGTGTAAATGCGTATGCAAAACCTGTTGTGTATAGTTTTTAAAAATATATATATTTTCCGATCTTTTTACTTTGAGTACAATAAAACCCTTACTTTGTGAAAATGCAAAAATATTTGTCCTTGTCAATGTTATTTGGGTTATTTTACTTTTTAATTAGCTAAAAAAATTGTATTCAGTAATTTACCAACTTGACGGTTATACCTTCAGTTTTAAAAAGTATAATCTGAGATGCTTTGATTGATTTTTTTTCCAAAGGAAGATAATTTAAAGTATTGTGCGATTAAATACTGAATTGACTTCCTATTTTATTAGTCCTGATTAGAATTTATTTGTGATTATTGATAGAAAATGTTGCTTTTCTTTTTAAAGGCTGTTATGTGGGATGTATTATTTATACTTATCTGCAAATAAAATTTTCTTATATTACTATGAGCGTGTGTGTTTAGGTTAATCAGTAGTATTTCTCAAAATTTTTTTCCATAAGAGATTTCCTTTACAATTCTTTTCTGTAATTTCATTTCCTTAACTATTCAATTATTACAAAATTCTGAACTCATTTATTCTGAAACTAATACACAATTATTCTTAAAATGTTTATATAATGAAGTGTGACTCTTCATGTGTCAGATGTTTGAACATTGCATACTCTGTAGCTGCAGCTAGTGTGTGCTCTTATATGTGCAAGAAACTAACTAGCTCTAGAAAATTATGTATCATTATTTACTCATTTCCTTTAAGAATTGCTGAGTTATAACTGTTTTAATGTGACTTTAACAAAACAGGCAGTTTAAATAAACATTTTGCATGAAAATAAACAATTGTTAAGTTGAATAAATAAATTCATATTAAATTCGCACTAAAAAAAACTTGTTTTCTCTTGAAAAATACGAAAAATCCATATTAAAGCGTAAGGTTTCCGTGTCAAAGCAGCGGAACGATCGGCGCGCGCGCCACCTAGAGGCGGGGACCAAATGTGAGACACTTTTTTAACACAGAGCTACTCCTCCTTTTGTAGCTTCATTCTTTGGACCTTTGGCTTCCAAAAGGGATATTATTTGTAACTCGCTGCTCAGTCGTCGAGTCATTCGCTGATCAATTGCTGAGTTATAACTGTTATAAATTGCTACTAATTTCGGTATACCTCCAACGCCAGCGTGGTGCCTTATATATGCGACCGATTTAAAAGACGTATTCTATGTCAAAATAATTTTATTATTGTTGCTATTAACCCTAGAAAAAGTAGGGATGCAAAATCTGTAACTGGGAAAGGACTGCAGACAGATTACTATTTAGCACTTTTGGGGCTAACTAGAGAGAGAAAAAAAAGAAGAATCTAGTTCGAAATTTATTACCCTGAAAAAAATAAGGTGAAGAATGTTTTAATGCAAAAAAATATTAGCCCCCCTTAAAAAATTGCATTATTTATAACAGTTACAGTGATTTATACTACAATAGCTTTTTTTTTGTGGCTTGACGCAGGCCTTGATTTTCCATTAGACCCGGTAGGCACTGGCCTAGGGGCCCCCCAAAATTTTTATTTTAAAAGAAAAAACGAAAAAATTCCCAATTCAATTTTTTATTATTTTTACTTTACCTTTTTTATAGCAATTTTTTTATATATCCTTTAAAATTTGATTGATTGGTTCATCATATACGAGGACTGTCCGTAAAGTATCCGAACTGAATGTATAAAACATAATACAGACACCGGTCTGCGTGCGCACGCTAATTAGCATGTTTAAACATATGTAAAGTTGTTATGTTCGCAATTATCCAAGCACTGCGAAGCGCGGTTCTCTTGTAGCAATAACGAAAAGTGAACGCAGTGGAAGTCTCGTGTCGGGTTGGATCATGACGGAATCTACTGAGCAACGTGTTTGCATCAAATTTTGTAATAAAATTGGCAACCGAAACGTTCGATTTGCTAAAGAAAGCATACGGTGATGATGTTATGGGCCGAACTCAAGTGTTTCAATGGTTTAGACGGTTTAAAGATGGAAGGGAATCTGTGGAAAGTGATGCACGATCAGGGCGTCCATCAACATCGAGAAATGATGTCAAAGTGGAACATGTTCGTACTGTGGTGCGATCAGATCGACGAATGATAGTTCGAGAGATTGCGGGAGGTGGACAGACCATCGAGAGATGGACAAACCATTAATGAAGAGTTCTACCGTGATGTTCTAAGGCGACTTCGTGATTCCGTGAGGAAGAAACGACCAGCAAAGTGGAAATTTGGGAAATGGATGCTTCACCACGATAATGTCCCTGCCCACTCCTCACATGTGGTTCAAAAATTTTTAACCAAACATGGCACCGTTCAAGTCCCGCAAACTCCCTACTCACCAGACCTCGCTCCGTGCGACTTTTTCGCATTTCCAAAGCTAAAGAAAACGCTTAAAGGACGACGGTTTGAGGATGTGACGACCATCAAACAAAAGCGATCGAACAGCTGTTGACCATTCCAAAGAACGACTTCCAATCCCGCTTCCAAGAGTGGCAACATCGTTGGGCTAAGTGTGTTGCTTCTCAAGGACGATACTTTGAAGGGGATTAAACTGAAGTATGTATATCCATTATATTTTTTTTAGTTATAAATTAAATTCGGATACTTTACGGACAGCCCCCGTATATGTTATAGTGTATATAAGGGATTAATAAGTTTTTCTGGTTGCACTGTGTTGGTGTTTTAATGATCAAGTTAATATGTTGTATTGCTTTTTGTTATTTGATAATGTTCTAGGATTCTACGCTTCAAACAGCCAATTTTTGGTAAAATGGTACTTTCACAATGATTCATGATTATTATTTTTTTTGTGTGTCAATTTTGGAAATTTTACGCCCACATCAGTGTTAGGGGGCCCCATCCCGAGTTGTGCCTATAGTCAAGAATTTTCTAAATCGGGCCCTGGCTTTACGGCTCACGTGGAAGAAAAATTAAGTGAGGGTAAGGATATATATTTCTAAGAGGAGAGAGTAGTTTTTAATATATGTCCATGGTAGCAGATATATGAATTAACTAGCGGCCCGTCCCGACTTTGTCAGGGTTGAACAAAATATTATACCAATAAATTTCCAGTTGATAGCCAATAAATTGTAAATCCTTTTTTACCTTAAAAGTCCAATAAAAAGCGTACTTCCAAATGTAGTTTTCTTCAATAAACCCTTTAACGTTGCCAGTTTCAAAAATCCTTTTTGTATTTATCAATACCTCCTCTACTTGAATCTTAAAAATATTAAACCTTTTCCTTACGGGGTGGGATAGCATATATCCGAAGCACATACTCTCGAAAAATACGGTGTGATGTCGGCAGAGATATAGTCTAGAATTCCACTTCGTTGTGACTTTCCTAACGTCTTTGCCCCCAAAGAACAATTGGGTGACATTCTGGGAACGGAGGGTGAATCTTGCCGAAAAGGACTGAATAATAATCTTTTGTCGTTCTAGCTAGAGGCTATTTCTTTTCAGGCGAGAGACATCAGAAGGGCGGTTCACCCGCGGTTCATCCATTTTCAGCCTTTTGAGAGCTGAAAGAGGCACGGAGTGCCGATGAACTACTATTGAAATTCTTCTTTAATAGTAAGAAAGCAATAAGAAAGCAATTAACCACTCTTTCCCCTGACCCCCCAACGCCGAATGTCCCCCACGTAAAATGGGGATAGGAAGTAGATAACATTTTCCCGTTGTAAAGATCGATTTCGAAAAACGGACCCCGTAAGCTAAAGGGTGTTGCTATGGTTACTTGACTGCGGTTGACAAAGGAAAATATGTAAGGTACATTTTAATGTACAAAAGTTGTACATTACCCTCCACATACAAAATCTGCTCTCTCTCTTTATATATTATTATAGAAGTATAGATACGCATTGGTATCCCAAAATTAGAATAAGAGAGGAAATAAAAATACAAAAATAAAAAAGGATTTTAAGTAAAGAATATTTTTTAAATTATTTTACGCCCCTAAAATAATATTCAAAGTAATATTACGTTATTTATTAATTAAAGTTAATTTTATAAAAGAAAGAGGTGTGCTTGAGACCGTAGTTTTATTCAAAAATAAAAAATTATTTTAAAAAAAGAATGTTTTTTAAATTATTTTAAGCACCTAAAATAGTATTCAAATTAATATTACGTTAGTTATTAATTAAAGTTAATTTTTTAAAAGAGAGAAGTTAAGAGATGAAATAAAAATACAAAAATAAAAAAAAGGATTTTAAGTAAAGAATGTTTGTTTTAAAATAATATTAAATTTTTTTTCAAATAATATTCCTAAAATAATATTCAAATTAATATTACGTTAGTAAATAATTAAAGTTAATTTTTAAAAGAAAAAGGCGTGCCGGAGAACGGCTAGGTTCAAACTGCTATCGTCAGAACAGAAGCCCACCGCGATAGTACCATCCTAAGGATCGTTGAAGACTTCAGCACAAAAAGCGGTAGAGGACAGGAGCGGTAACAATGGAGATTGTTAGGATTAAGCCCCTAACTTTACTACTGATAACTTTTCTACTGATAACTTTTCTACCCTAACTTTTCTACTGATCAGATATACATAATATATAGCCTATGTCCATCTGGAATAATGTACCTTTCAAACAGTGAAAGAATTTTTCAAATAGGTGCAGTGGTTCTGAAGATTACCCTCCACGCACAAAATCGCTCTCTCTTTATATATAAGTATAGATAATAAAGCATAATAAAAAAAATTAACTTTCTAATTATGCATCCAGTTTTAATTTTTTATTCTATTTATTGGATTATTATCTTTAATTACCATCATTAGCAATAATCAAAACCAATTCTATAGATTATAATAAAAGTTACAACTTCCCTCGTGTTTTGCTTGTCTCCTTTCCAGTGTGCTATCACTCCCTTCACATTAATGCTTAGAATGGTAGTGATATCTGTAGGTGGAAATTACAAACCTTTCATTACGTATTAACGCTAAGGATGTTCCTCCATTAAGCCTGCTGTATTGGATAAAGAAAATCATAAAATATATAGATAATTAAAATTTTGCCCATTTTGACAGACAAAACCAATACAAAACATGTAATGGGGGATAACGGAGTTGAAAAGGAAAACTGAATATTTGAACTATTTCATTTGATAAAAACCTTTCATTACTTAAAATTTATTTTTCTCTCTTTGCAAGACAGTTCTTAGTTTTTAACTAAGCTTTTTACTAGCTTAGAGGAATGATGTTTCAAAACATCATTTACTCTTATTCTTGTACCAAATGGCATTCCCCAATCATTTTGCATGGCGAAATTTTGCATGGCGATTCTTCTTATAGTGTAGGGGTGCACTAAGAGAGATTTTTGAAAAATTCTTCTTAGATTTTTTAAAATTAAATTTTTAAGCTGTTTTTTTTACTTTTTTTTTAAGTTTGCATTTAAAATAATAATTTGAGGGTTATAAAATTTATATTACAAGAAAGATCATAAAAATTCCTTTAAAATGATATCTTTTTCGAATCTTTACCTCCATTTCCTGATTTTTGGTGAATTTTTAAAGATTAATTTTTAGAATTTAATTTATTAAATGCTGATCACGTGACTTCTTTTTCTGGTACTTTAAATAAATTTATCGTCACGTGCATAAAAACTAAATAGACAAAAAATAATTTTTTTTTCTTGCTAATGCGGCAGACGATTGGACATTATCCAAAAAAATATTAAAATACAGTAAAAGAAATGTTCTAGAAACTGTACTATATTAACTGTACTATATTCTTTAGTATTCTTTATATTAGATTTAATTTGAATATCTTCTTCTACATTATTTTGTCTATAAAAATATCCCTTACGATTTTTTTTATAAATATATATATATATATATATATATATATATATATTTTACATCAATTATATACATTGATCGTCGTATTTATTATATATATACTAGTAGGTAACCCGTCATTTTGACGTCATAATGTCAAAAGTATATGAAAGTTAAAAAATATCCCGAATTATGTAAAATATTGCATTTAATCGACACCTTGTAAAAGCAAACCCTTTCATTATTTTTTATTTATTTAGTTTTTCATGCGATTGGAGTAGTAGACTCCCATCCAACCCGTCATTTTGACGTCATAATACTAAAAATGACGTCATAATGGAAAAAGTATATGAAAGTTAAAAACTTTTTTTACAGTTCACTTCGCGATTCATTCACATTCAAGTTTATTTACTTTCAGAATTCATCGCAAAAGTAAACAGATTTTTAAAAACTGTTAAATATACAGCTAAAAACATCCAATTTTTTTTAGTTCTGAATGTTTTATAGAAAAATAGGCTGAACAAATGTGATTTGATGGAGAAGATATTTGTTTTTAGGTAAGAAAAAATTCTGATCCACATCTGAAATTGAAATTAAGCCTATTTAGCGGTTTGTTTACTGAGGGCTTCAATTGAAAGATGAGTACAGCCCGGAAGTGTCATACAGAGACAACGGCTATTATATATAGGATTGGCATTAATTGCATACATTGACCGATGTTTTTACTGTGAATGTACTCCGTAGCGAAGTGCGGGTTTTCAGCTAGTGTGGCATATAAGTTGAATTCCCAGTCCTCAGGCATTGGTCCAAGTAATTGTCAGTGGGGCTTGATTTTAAGTATTTCATATTAGAAAACAAAGATTCACAAGCATAAATTCTTGGTATAAGGAAATTCTTCCAATAAGGAATCAAAATGTTTGACAAACTAATAGGTGGTAGCATTTTCATCGCAATAATTTTCTAATTTTAAATTTGAGAAATATGATAAATTATCTTTCTCAATATGGGATTTCCAGAGCGACAATTTATCTTTTAATGCATTTATCGTACTTATCATATAAGAAAGGGGAGAACGACGCTGTCGAGAGATCATGCTGCTCAGTTTTTGATTTTAACGGTTTAGCGATTTTTAATTTTTTTTCTACAATCATTCATTACGAGCGTTTAATGTTCAAATATCTAGAAAATTTTCGAAATTTGAACGGCGGGCACCCTAAAATTGTCTTGCGGGCACCTTGGTACCCGCGGGCCCCGCGTTGC
The DNA here is from genome assembly GCA_907164885.2 of Dolomedes plantarius. Lineage (NCBI taxonomy): Eukaryota > Metazoa > Arthropoda > Arachnida > Araneae > Dolomedidae > Dolomedes > Dolomedes plantarius. The sequence continues at coordinate 182,279,801 of OU015496.1, forward strand.
CGACCCCTGGTCTAGGGTGATCTCAAGTTGGTGTTAGGGGGAAACAGGGGGATTTCGAGATGGCGGTAGGGGGAGGCGCTTCGTAGAGGTTGGCAACACTCATCACTTCGGTGGCGTATGAATGATTTTAAGCAATAACCTAAAGTGCATTATTGGAATGGAGATTTTTGTGTACAGACCACACTTCATTTTATTTATTATAAAATCTCTATAAAAAATAATTAAGGTAGTCTCTTCTAACGAAACTACCACGGGTTATTAACGTAGGATTACTTATCGTTGCTTTCCTTTTTTTTTTTTGGACGGATTTTGGTACTTTTTTGTGTAACTATTTACTGCTACTGGGTTTGGCGCGCTGCCAACATTATAACTCTTGACGCAGGACGGACTCTGAATTTTTTTTCTTTCCGGAGGACCGTTATTGAGGAGCGTAATCCTACGTTAACGAAAAAAAAATGCCGAGCTTAACACATAAGTACATTAGCATTTTATTTACATATAAAATGACATTTGTTACAATTAATAAAGTACAAACAGCACCCAACAATCGTTGGGGATGAGGACATAGGATGCTGCGAGAGTAGAAAATCAGTGATAGTCAGTCCCACCTGCCTTAAACTTAAATACTCTTATCCGCATTTAATGCAACAACAACTAAACGGAGTAAAAGAATACGTTGTACTCTGCAACATTATGTTTTATGAATTTAAAATTCCAATAACAACAATGTAATCTAACACAAGTACACAGACAGTTTGTAAGAAAGAGGCAATATACAATTTATACATTGCGTATTTAGTATATGATGCAGTGTATCTGAAATATTTAAATATCAGTAAAATTATGAAAACTTACAAAGCAATGTTATATATACAATATCTACCAATAAGTATTTGGACACCCATGCAAATGACGATATCTGCGGTCCTGAAAAACGTCATGCCCTTCGCCGTTAAATATCGTGTAAGAAACAACATTGGCATTAGTCGCATGCAAGACATGAAGTGCAGAGTTATCTGATTTCGGTATAATCCTCTGGTATCACAGAAATGACCGATCCTTAGGGAACATATCTAGCGAGCTGAATTACCCAAAATCGACAGTGGCTTATGCGATTCAGAAGTGGAAGGTGAGCGGTGATTGTCGGAATGTGCTCCGAGTCGGCAGACCCACGAAACTGGGACATAGAGACCGACGGGTACTGTCCAGAGAAATTCGGAAGAACCGCCCCCAACCGATGCCCCACATACTCCAGGAGTTTCAACAGGTATCCGGGAGTGTTGTTTCGATGAATGCCATCCTTAAGTAAGCACATCTGCTTGGTTTTCATGGTCGTGCTGCCGCCATAAGCCTTTGATCACTAAGTCCAACCGCGCTGCTTGGTTATTGTGATGCAAAGCACGTCAAAAATGGATCGTAGATCAGTGGAAACGGGTTCTCTGGAACGACTAATCCCCCTCTACCGTTCAGATGGCAGGGTCTGGGTCTGACGTCTGCCTGGAGAACGCTTCCTGCCAGAATGCATTGTGCCCACAGCAAAGTTCGGTGGAGGGGGGAAATATGGTCTAGGGATGTTTGTTCTGGGATGGACTGGGACCCTTGGTCCCAATTCATGGTAAGCTCAACGCCGACTGCTACTGCACTATCTTGGTTGACAGTGTGCTTCCTACGTTGTGGCAGTTTTACGGATTGGACCCATGTTATTTCCAGGACGACAACGCCAGCTGTCATGTTGCGAGGTCCACCATGGATTGGTATGGTGACCATGGGGTTAACCAGATGGACTGGCCTGCCCAGAGCCCAGACCTGAACCCTATCGAGAATTTCTGGGACGAGTTGGATCATCTAATTAAAGGGTGCAAAAACCGTCCAAAATCGGTGAAGGAACATGTCTTCTACAAGCCGAGTGGAAGAAAATACCACTAGCCGTCATACAAGGACTTGTGGAAAGCAATCCCCGGAGGGTTGAGGCTGTAATTGCCTCTCGGGGAGGTTCTACCAACTATTGAATATGAATAAATTTTGTTTTCCCTTTCTATCACAGGTGTCCAAATACTTATTGGTAGATAGTATGTTACAATATAACGCCGTATATCATTGTGTTTCATAAACTTAATAATTTTAGTTCACCAGTAAAGGCATTAAAATTCCAAACTCAAGCCAGTTTTATTGTTGATGGCAAACTCGTGAATAACCAAATCTGGGAAAGTCGTGGTCTAATGTACCAAATAAATTTTTGAATAAGCATCGAAGAGATAGTCTTTCAGCTTTATTTGATTATTCCTAATTAGAAGCACATAAAGATTGAAGTAAAGATCATATCTCGTCCAGCAAGACATTAGAGACTGTACAGTTAGAATCTCTCAAACACACTTGATTACAGTCAGTATCCATCAATTAATTATGAACGGGATGATTGGAATAATGTAGTTGTTTCGTTAAGATCGAATCAATACAAACGTCATCTTCCGATGAAATCAAGCACAAATACGTTTTGTACAATTTTTTGTTTTACGTTCATATAAGATAGAGAGCAAAGTAAAATGTCCTAAAAGTTTGGCAACTTCCAAACAAAATGGTAATGTATATGGATCCTTTATAAAACTAAATTGAGATCTTACAAAGATACAGAAGTTGCAGTCTCCATTACTTTTAAAGATTTTACCTAAATAAATGGAATGAATGCATTAAAACCCAAACTGCCCTGTACTTCACAGTTATTTTTGTGGATTTTTTATTTCAGTGTAACAGTATTCAGAGGTATTATCATTGTTTAGTGTCACAAAAAATCGATTCTGTAGTTTCTTACATCACAGTTACAAAAAGGTTCTTTCAGGATGCTAGTCACATACTCCCTAAAAGTGGCTTGTGTGTATTTATTTATGGTTTGTTTTCTACGAACGAGTTAAAATGCTTTATTTTTACCACACTTTACCTTTCATTTTTTCTCTCATACACTCGAAAAAAAGAAAAGAAAATGAGAGACCTGCTTGATGGTCGATCCAGAAATTTAGTGTTTTTTGCTGTACCATCATACGGTCAGATCATGTCAAGTACTGTCCAGAATGCTAATTATTACAACATTACGGTATACAAATGCTTATCTACGCTCTGCACTATTACTATTTTGGCTGATTTAGAAACAGTTTTTATACTGCATTTACTAGGTAAATGAGAAAAAGAGAAAATTTTTATTTATTTACTAATTTTCATATGGTTTTATCAGGATTTTATGTCAAATTTATTTTTAAGACGTGACTGGCATGTGACTTTCAAACTTTCACTTGTAAAACATTCCATAATCAATTATTGAAAGTCCTATATATTCATACCAATTAAATAGAATTTGTTTATATTTAATATATTCACACTTTGAATTGCGTAATTACGCTTTCTTTTTCAATGCTAAAAAATACTTGTGTTTTGAAAACGCACTTAGAAAATCTAGTTGTATTAAATTATTTTTTATTTCGTATCCACTTGTCCATCATGATTATGAAATCAAAAAAAATTCGCCACTATCTTTGACAAAATTAATGTTTTATGAACGAGGAATGTTTATGTTTGTTTGTTTTTTCCCAAGCAAGCATTGTTTTATTCCAAAAGTTAAATGCCTCTTTTGGCCAGTAGTGAGAAGATATCTCTGCGACCATCCATGGACAAGGGCGTAAAGATTTTCCATTCATCCATTCAATCACCGGCAGTTCAGTATTGGCAAATCTAACCCCCAGATCTTGCCTCTTTACGCCAGCTAAAGACGCAGCAAGGCCTGTGACAAATATGTCATCTATCCGAAGATATGGTACACCACCTGATGAGGCAACTTCATAGATTTTTTTCAACGTAGATAATCGAGAAAAGTACGCTAGGCCACTGCAGTACTCGGGGTATTCTTCATATGGGTACTCTTCTTGCGTTACCATCCACTTTCCCGACCGCTTTGGAGACGTTCCATCTGGTATGACGTGACAGACTAGAGAATGTTTAGAACCCGATCCCTCGCCGAGAAATAGATGGATCACAGAAGAGAGTCTTTGTGTATCGATAAATGTATCATCATCTGCTTTTAAAATGAACGGAACACTTGGACAGTTTGTGATAACCCATTTTAAACTCGACAAGTGTTTTAGTGTGAGGTTTTTGTAAGAATCCATGAATGAAAGGAGAACCAGGTCTCCGAACTCTTCCGCCTCTTGCTGAATTCTTTGCCATACTTTTTCTTTCTTGGGGCGACCGACGATAAAAAGTGTTCTTATCTTCTGATATTTGGTTGATCCCCATGTCTGCCTAATGGCTGAACGATGTGGGATATTCGTAGGTGCCGAATGAATGAAAGCCAAGATCTGGGGTGCATCTGACCCACAAGGTAAGGCGGTGCCCGGGAGGTATTCAAATTGATCTAAACTTGGCAAAGTTATGCCGATAACAGATGGAATGTCAAAATTTTCGTTACTACTTTCATTCTTTGAGCGGAAGACGATCAAAATGCCTCCAAACAGAGAAAAAATTAGAAGATAAAGTAATCTTTTAGGTCGTACGGCACTAAAAACAACCATCTAGATGTCAAATAAATCATCACGTCTTCATGGTATTCTTTTTGTCAATGCTGAAAAAAAAGAAAAAAAGTAAGAATTATTGTTAGTAAGAAAAAGGAATTTACAGTAAATTATTGTTTGCATTAAAAGTTTCACTGAAAACAAAATTCAAAGTATTAAAGGATGCAGATGGCATCAAATAATAAGACAAAAATGTATTGATATTGCTGAGCTTTCAACTAATATTAGAAATATTTTTCCAAACAAATTCATTTTTCAAATTTTAATGTTTAATTATTTTATCCATAATACCGAAACAATACCAAACTTCTTATTAACAAAATAAAATTATGTAATGATAGAAACTGAATTATTCATTTCAAAAAGGAATCTGATTGAATGAATCCATGGATATGATATATCGCCATTTTTATTATTAGCTGAGAGTTCGAGGTTAAAAGCCACTTCTGTTTCAGCTTTATACAGCCAGTTTTTATAAAGAAATGCTGTGTTATGGATGCTAAACACACAAGGAAAAATCAGGATTGCCGAATTTCTACATAAAAAAAAATAGAACGAACTTTAATGAAACTTCGCGTATTATATTGTAAATCAAGTAAATCATTCGTTAATTTTTCTATCAAGTTTCATAAACTTAAAGATTATATGAGAGTTATATTTTTTTTTTCAAATGAACAAGCATTCACACTTGCACACACACCTGCACACACACACACACGTGTATATATATATATATATATATATATATATATATATATATATATATATATATATATATATTTATTTATTCACTATACACACAAAGCATCCATAAAATATCTATCATACATTGTGCAAAAAATATTGAATAAATAAAAAATAATAATAAAAAAATCAATGAATATATAAGGTTTTCGAGTTCATTTATTTATAGACATAGACATAGACATTTATTTTTCATGAGGTACCAAATAGGGTCTGAAAGGCCCTTTACCCTCGGTATGAGTGTTTGGAAAAGCTGCAACTTTTAACACATGGTCCAAGAAGGTATCAAGTTCATTTATTTAACAGAAATGGATAGATTTATATCAAAACTGGAAAAATACATTCCAAGGGGGAAATCTTTTATTTTTGATTCATAAGTTTGCGACCGACAGTTACCAAAATCAATACTTGACCACACTCATAGAGAATTCCGAGTTTTTCAGATATAATATTATATGTACCGCGATTTTTTTAGCTACATTATTATGGGAGTCTCAGATTGGTGAACCAGCTGCCAATAAGGGGACACCTCAGAAATGTTTCAGGTAACCACTATACGAGGTCGAGGCTTTCGAGAATAAATATATCCTGGAGTAAGCTGATGATTTCAGTAAAACATTAAAAATACGAAATAGATTTGAAACATTAAAAAAAAATCGGCAGTATCCGATTAAAAGAATATTAATTAAAAACTTCTCGATGTTTAACTAATTGAACATCGAGAATTTCGAAATCTTTTTTGTTTTCTGTACAACCACAGAGAATTAAAAACCAAATGTTTTTCAGAATAAGGGCCTGTTCACATAGGAGTCCGTTGCGTTGCGTTAAGGAAAATATGACGTTGAGACGAAAATAAACCAATCATATGCCTCGAAACGATTAGCAATGAAATTTTTAACGCCTATGATTGGTTTATTTTCGTCTCAACGTCATCTTTTCCTTAACGCAACACAACGGACTCCTATGTGAACAGGCCCTAAGGGAGTTGCACGCAGCACGTCGCATCTCAACTCGTGCAGAAACGAAGGGCAAAACGTTTGTTGTTAAACGCATAGACTACTAAAACTCATAGAGAAATGCTTAATGGTTAATACACATGACATCCATTTTTTGTCCTACGTTTTTCATGTTGTTGCATCAGTGACGTTGCATAAAACTGTCTCATGCCATTCGTGACATATGCGCAGGCGATTCAGAATAAGTAATGATGATACGAATAACAGCAGATGAATATAAATACCTTTATAAGGTTCACTTTTTTTGTAGTCTGTCATGGAGTTATCGGGATTAAAAGTAACGATCTGTCAAAACTCAAACATACACGTAGGTGACACAAAGCAGTTTCAGGCACTGCATTTTTATTCGAGTGGTAACTAATTGATATTCGTCATGCTATTGGTTTTATTTCCCTTGGACAATCTGAAATCGCTTGTATTCAGATTTGTTATCACTCAACATGTTTTTCAGACTTTGAGTGACAGTTTGGAAACCATCTCCCATTAATATTCATCTCGCTGTCATCTAATATGCAGACAGTCTTTAGATGCTCGATTATAAACGGTTGAGACAACACACACTCACAGCAGCTGAGACAGTGATGAAAAGATTCGTGATTGGAAACTTTGCCATGAAAAGTGGTTACTAATAGAGTGTTTTTTACTTCTTCAACAACTTTCGCTTCGAAAAAAAATTCTTAAAAAAAAGGAAAGGAAAACAGACCTCCTTCTCGTATTAAGTGTGCAGAACACTGACATTCGTATGAAGCAAGCTAAAAACAAAAATCTTCAAATATTGACTAATTTTGATAGAAAATGCCTTTAGATTTTATCAGTTCTTCCCCTGAAGTCATGTCACGTGAATATTTCGTCATTTTTTTTGCAGATCTATATTTTGTGTCTCAGTTCGTGGAAGCCTCAACTGCTCACCAATGATGGCTGGAAAAGGAAGGAATAAAATTCATCTCTTGTGGTAAAGTAATTCTCCTGAATACTTAAAAAAAGGGGGTTGAACTAGGTTGAACTGAATTATTTCCCGTCCGTTTAGAAACTTTATAACCCAGAAAAATCTGCGTGCAATCCAGGTCATTGTCTGAAGTTTGAATAAACGAGGGATGTTTATTGGATTAATCGCCAAGTTTATTTCCACGCTGTAAAAATTTCTTAAGAGCACTTTGACTTAACGTTCTTTTCTTAGAATTAAAATGTTTTGGGGACCAATAGGAAAATTTCCTTTTTTGTTTGTTTGTTTGTTTGTGTCACGGAGAGTGACAATATAAGAGTCCGCACTGGTCTGGCATGGGGTGTGTTTATGAATCAGCAAGACTTAAGTTAAAAAAACTAAGTTTATTCAGAACTTCAATAAACATTTAAAAATATTAAAAGCAATAACTTAAAACATTTGTATAATCAAAATAATCTCACACAGAGACTGTGTGTGCTGCTAGCGGCTCTTTTACTCTAACTCGAGCAGTATTTATACAAGCAAGTAACATAACATTGACATATATTTGCATAAAATACACTGGAAAGGAAAAATAACAAACCATGGGGAAAATAAATGAAAAACCCCATTTCTCAGATGTATGACGTCAAAGTTGCCGTGATGCCATTAGTTGTTAGGTAATAAGTGCTACGTCAGTCTAAAACGATAGCATAAATGTCGGAAAGTAATACAAGTAAACGATTTAATAAACTGAAGCTTAGATAGCCCTTTGGATTCATTTGCCTAACAGTTTGTTTGTTTGCTTGTTTATTTAATAGTTATAGGTGTATATGCACTCAAAGTCCTCAGCTATGTTAAGAAACCTGTTTCACTCAATCATATGTATAATACAGTGGCGAAAAAACAGAGGGGAGGTGGGATAGGAAAGTTATGGTTTTTAAGCCTTCCACCCCAAGAGATTAAAAAAAAGGTAGAAAAAAGGTTATTCATAAGAATCTCACCAGAAACGGAAATTTCTCTTCCAGAAGTACCCTTACCCGTTGACTTGTAAGCATTCTTATTCTTGAACAAAACAAACCAAACACACAAAGTTTAGCAGGGAACATCGCCTAGTGACTGTTTTTTCAGTCAATTTACACTCTTCATTTGTGGAAAATTTTACTCAGATGAAATAAGTTTCTTTCCTAATAAACTAGCATATCACACTCAAAATTTTCTTTTAAAATTAAATCTTTAATTTGCATTGAATTTTTCTCAATGGCCGAATACTTGTAGGTAGCGCTAACGCCTTACTAATCATTTGCCTTCAGTTTTCAATCATTAAAAAGTTTTAGACGAGGCGAAGGTTTTAAATAAATTGAGAACATTTTGCTAAAAATCTTAACGAGGATATGATAAACCAAGGAAAAACCGTCGACTGTGATTGATCTCTTGATCGTGCCCCACCAAATGAAATAAATTCATAGACAGGAACATAGTTGACATAACGGAAGCTACTCGGTTACACCCTAAGCAATTTTGGGAAAGCAATTTAAAATGAAAAGAAAATGAAGTAAAATTGTGATTGTAAAATGCCATAGAAGTGAAATCAGAGGCAGGAGAAGGGAAGGAAAAGTGTTTAAAGGTAGTCTATGCTTTTTCTAACGTACTAGACAGTTAGAGGCCTTTCAAAATCACAACCGTCAGCGTAAGTGTATCTGGCATCGAAAATTTTAACCAATAACAGAGCTTAGTATAAAAAGAGCTAAATATACGATTAGTCCGGACACTCTGTGATGGTCCCTCGGGAGTGCTTGTAGAGGGCGCTCCCCCAGATGGTGGATCGGGAAGGCCTCCACTGGAATTTCCATTGGGTGGTAGCAGTGGCGTAGCTAGAACTTTTGCCGCCCGGGCCGGTCTTCAATTTGCCGCCCTTTCTAAGTCAATCAATTGGTATCCAAGCAAAATTTTTGTCCTGTAAATCTGTATCCGAGCAAAATATTTAGAGATAATATTTTCAACCCTACATTGACTTGACGATGAGGAAAAATATTCGAAATCATATAGTAAATCATAATTCGTAGAAATCGAATAGTAAACTTATGAATTGAACAAGTGGTTTTTTTACAACTAATACTAAATAAAAATATGCCGCCCCAAAATATGTGCCGCCCGGTGCGGACCGCACCCACCGCACCCCCTAGCTACGCCACTGGGTGGTAGAAGGGAAATAAAATACCTTCCGTGAACCAACAGGTAGAAGTCCAACCTCTGAAGGCAATGGCAGCTCCCTCCTATGGATAGTGCATTCTTTATTGTTCTTTCTTCTTTTATCTCTTTTCTCTCTGCACTATTCCTGGACACGAAAACAGCAACAACTCTGTGATGGAAAGAGAATATTCGATGCCAGTAATGCAGACGCTGTCGGAGCCCCATACTATGTAAAATTTGGTGCAGATTGATCAAAGGGTTTTAGAATGTACGTGACAGGGATGGCCAAAGCAAACAGTGTAGAGAGCCATTTGCAGAAGTCTACATAACTTACTTATAAGAGCTAAAAACAGAAAAAGGTTTTGAAAGGAAAGAAATTTGGTGAAAATAATTTTTTTTGGAAAGAGAAAAGGACGCATGCGGGTCGCAAGCCGCAGTTTCGCCACTACTGGTGTATAGAAAACAGATAGAAAAAAAATTCTGCTATGTAGATTTGTCTCTTTTATATAATGATCTATTTTTTAGTTCTTTTAACCTTGAGCTTACGGGCTCATTTTTCGGATTCCATCTTTAGAACGGGAAATTTCATACCACCTTTGTAAAAACGGCCATTAAGAGGGTTTTATATATATATATAATATATAATATATATATATATATATATATATATAATATATAATATATAAATATATATATATATATATATATATATATACATACATATATATATATATATATATATATATATATATATATATATATATATATATATATATATATATATATATATACATATATATATATATATATATATATATATATATATATATATATCTTATATATATATTTCTTCTGTCCGTGTGTATGTAACTGAACTCCTCCTAAACGACTGGACGGATTTTTATGAAATTTTGTGTGTGCAATTAAGTTGAATCGAGAATGGTTTAGATTCACAATTTGATCCGATAGAAAATGTTTTTATATTTTTAATTAATTAATAAAAAACCAACAATTTATAAGGGGGTGCGTCCGGTAAATGGAAGCTGTTACAGTTTGTGGAATCGGCCCTCTGGATAATGCCGTCCACGTTAGGTTTAGTTAGCAAACAGCGAGCGAAAAGATAAAACTAAATAAAATCAAAAAGTTTCAAGTCATATATTAAACCAGAATAGTAAATGAAAATAATAATCTTTCAAGTCAGATTTTATACTCTAAAATACATCAGATCCAACGGCATATTCATACTCTCGACACGCGATGGAAAATTCGAATCAACCACGCTAAGTGACACGTGATCTTTTTTAATCGCTACTGCAATCCCCCTCGCCTATATATTTGTGTGTATTGAAGAGCTAAAGACTAAGCTTCTATCCTGCTAACTTATTTCTGACTAAAAACTCCTCTGACATGTATAATCACCAGCCCACAACTTTCGAATAACGAATAAGTTTCACTTTACTGAATAGAATACCGTGTCATCGTGGCGTATTCGGAAGGTCGCGCAAGTACCATGCTATCGACCCGGGTTCGAATGCAGAGTCGTGTAAATTTTGCTAGACCTGTTATTTCTGCATTTTTTAAGGCTTTTTTATTGCAGCTTTTATTTTATTATTTTTTTAATTATTATTTTATTTTATTTTTTTAATTTTAATTTAAATTTAATTTTATTATTTTTTAAAACTATTATTTTTATTTATTTTTATTTTTTTCAGCTTTTTTATGATGAAATACCGAATATAGCTGAAATCTGAAGAGTTATTATACATTTATACATTTTTAATTGGGTTTTCATATTATTAATATGTATAACATTTCGTATGCTTTTTTTCTATGTTATTTATACTGCGTTTAGTTTTTTAATGGATTTTTGTAGGTTTATTATAAATTTATATATTTTATATTTTACTTTTCAGGATTTTTTGCTCTAATGATAAAGGCTAAATCTTTTCTATGTTACTTATACTGTGTTTAGTTTTTAAATTGATTTTAGTTAACAAACATTCTTAAAATTCGGGGCAATGCCGGGTACTTCAGCTAGAATTACAACGTTTGAACAGGACAACGTCTGTCGGGTCCGCTAGTATATATATATATATATATATATATTCATTCTTGGGACCGTTTTCTTGGGATACATGCTATTATTCTAAAGGTCATGCGATTAGACGGAAACACGCTGTTTACTGTCAACTTCGTTATGTTATGTGGAGTCCAACGTGTTTTCCTAAGTTTTACTAGCGAAATCCCCTTTCGCTATGTCAGGATGTAAATTTATTTTCATTAACAAAACTAGCTTTATTACTACAACATATTTTTATTCAAATTGATAACTACATTTAAAACGCAGCCTATCTGGCTCACGTCGACATCTACATGTTTAGAGCAACCTCTCCGCGTTGCTATTCGAGAACGCAAAAATTGCCATTAGATGCCGCTCATGGGGTTAAACTTTGCCGATTACAGTTATATAGGGGTATTTTTGATAGGTTTTTCTTGGATTAGAACGTTTTGCCCACTTTGTTATAGTAAAGGAATTTCAGAAATTCTTGGAAAATTCTTCTCGGAATTTTAACAACTTTAGATAGTTTTAACCCTCAGAAATTAATTATCTCCCCTCCTGAAAAAAGAACTCTCTGTTGATTCCATCGTAGATCTTGAAAGACTACAAAATTTATTAAGGAAGGGAAGGAATTTAAAATAAATATCATTCATCCTTCGTTTGAAGGTAGTTTACGACTTTCTTATTTACATATTTTGGAAAAATAAAATTTATAAATTTCTGGCGTCATTATATTAAGATTATCAGCTTTTTTCTTTCATGGCAAAGAACGCTTTAAATAATTATGAAACAGTCATTTATTTCATCATTGTTGATTATTGACGTTCAACTATTTAATACAAAGGGGTATTTCCTTTTACCCAAAGGAAAGGCAGAGTATTTGTTGCTCGTTAAGGAGCAAGAAAATTTAACACTTTTTCTTATGTTGGCAATATTTGTTGACACATTGCTTTCTCTATGAGTATAATACTACATTTGTTTTGAAAAAAATATAAACAAAACAACAAAGGTATTATTAAAAAAATCCAGATTTGCTACAATGATATTCTTGATGTGTTGCAGCCTCCTTTTTTTGCAATAGCCTGATTATCGAAAAACCAAAATTTAAGCTCTTTATACTATGTCCATATTGATACTTGTTCCAAATTTAATACTTGTTCTTAAGTTGGCAACATTTGTTTCACTCGTTACATTCTTTTTGAGTATAACTCTACTTTTGATTTGAAAAATATCATAAAATTATAAATGTATGATTATAACAGTTCAGATCTGCTATAATGATATATATTATATACTAGCTGAATACCCGTCCTTCGCTACGGAGTACATTCAAATTAAATACAACGGTCAATGTATGCAATTAATGCCAAAAAAAATTATTTATAAAAAAAATCGTAACGGATATTTTTGTAGACAAATAATTACAAGATAAAAAGACTTTTTATATACCATGTTTTTAAATTTTCTGAAAAATTGTTAAAAAAATAAAGAAGATGGAGGCCCAAAAATTAGAAAATGGAGGTAAAGATTCGAAAAAAATTTCATTTTAAAGGAATTTTTGTGATCTTTCTCGTGATATAAATTTTATAACCCTCAAATTATTATTTTAAATGCAAACTTTAAAAAATATTACAAAAACAGTTTATATATATATATATATATATATATATATATATATATATATATATATATATATATATATATATATATATATATATATATATATATATATATATATATATATATATATATATATATATATATATATATATGTGTGTGTGTGTGTGTGATTGTATCCTGATTATTGAAAAAACAACAATTTAAGCTCTGTATTTACAGCCATCGCTTTTCAATGAAATATAGTATTTTCTATAAAGCTCTCAGTTTGTCCTAAGTTAGAAGAAAATGAGGATATTTATTTAGATCTACCATAACCGTTAAATTTCTTGAATAAAAAATTGATAAATTTGTTATGTTTTTCATTATTATAAAGCTATTTTTTAAGGGGTTATGTATATTTCTTTAACCGAGAACCTAAAATATACTTTAATACAACCGAATCACTTAAATCAAAAGGCGATATCTTTCTCCTTTAGTTTAATAGAAGCAGATTAACTCTGTCATACATTGGTTTAACATTCTCTTCTTTCACACTAGATTACAGTAATTTTATGAAAGTACCCATTAATTATAACAGCGATGTTTGAATATGTATTAAAGAACCATCAATTTAATGGCGTAGCTGTGGTTACCTCTTCACGGTTATTGCTTCATACATACTTTTGAGGCGAACTACTTCAGTTATTTTGTGTTATTCATTCAGTCATTTTTCCAAGTTATGAATAAAACGCGAGTTTATGATAAACCACCATTTTACCACGCTGATGACAAAAATGCGGAGAATAAGAATATTTTTTCTTTATTTCCAATTAAGTCTCGTGCACGAAAATCTAAGGTCTCCAGAGGTTCTGCTTTCGGATTAGGCTGGTCATCAATCAGATGTCATCAGCTACGGTATATGGGCGTGTTCCTGCTACCCGGCACCACAAATTTTCTTCGCCTGTCATTGATGCGAGCTTCGGGGGGAAACTGACAGCCGTTCAAGAAACGTAGAATTAGATCTTAACACAAATGAATAGCTTTTTCAGGGTAAGTTACAGGATAAACTTAGCATGTTTAATAGTTTGTGAAAATGTAGATTCTAGAGAATCAGTTAAATGTCATAAAGTTTTAGATGAAAGGTGTTTTTATTAGGTTTGGCAAGAAAGTAATTTCGGTTTGCACAAATAGATGGCATTATATTTGTTTTGTTATTCTTCTGTCAATGTCATAATATTTTTCTTTTGAGATTTGGTAGTTGGTAATTTTAGGTTACTATAGAAACAAATTCCGTGTAATTTTGTTTAGAACTGTTAGTTTACGGTCAATTTTATCATGGAGTGCAAAATTGAACATTTTCGATATATTTCACTTTTTTATTTTCATAACGGCAAGAAAGCGGCTGAGGCTCCCAAAGAGATATGTGAAGTTTATGGTGTTGATCGCTTAACGCTGCTATGTATTAAGAAAAAAATCGTATTTCCCTTTTCCTCTTCTTGCAGACTCTTGTGGTGGGAGGAGTCCAGTTGACAGTTCAAGAATTCCACCCCCCTTAGGATTCACATTTTGAGGGATTGTAATGGTTCTCTCTCTATAGGGGGGTTAAGCGATGCCCCCAAATTGTTTATTTAAAATATATATTTGTCAACTATTTACTGGTACATAAATGCTGATAATCAAATAAAATTGGTATAGTCAGATAGCCTGAACATTTCTGCAAAGCGCTACAGGATTTATTTTATAAATTTCGTCCACCGAAGGAATTTATGAGCGTTTAAAACGCACTATACCAGATTTTCCCCCGAATAATTTGAATTTTAAAATATTAATTGCATTTTTTTTTAAACGAAAAATATACACAAATGTAAAATTTCTTTCTCTATGACGGAGTACATTTAAAAAAAAAATCTTTGAATCCAAGTCGGCAATCCGTGGACAAATTTTCTCCATAGGTTAACATTGAGGTGAGCGAATCCAATGGGGTTAGTACATAGCAGCCTTAACAGAACGCACGTGTCAGAATTGGTTTAAAAAGTTTCGTTCTGGAGATTTTTCACTTAAAGATGACCAACGTTCTAGCCGACCTTCTGAAGTTGATGATGACAAAATGAAAGCCATAATTGAATCGAATTGTCATATAACTGTGCGAGAGATGGCAAAAAGGTTAAATGTATCACACACAAAATTTTAAAATCACATAAGGACTCGTCTTAGACTCACTCGTTAAGAAGCTCGATATTTGGGTTCCGCATGAATTGAAAGAAATTCCCTTATCACAACGAATCAATATTTGGGATACGCATTTCAAACGTATTGCAATCGACCCGTTTTTTAAACGAATTATCATTGGTGATGAAAAACGGATCGTCTACAATAACATCAATGAAAAAAGATCGTGGTCCAAGCATGAAGAACCAGCACAAATCATATCGAAAGCTGAATTGCATCAGAAAAAGATTATGCTGCCAATTTGGTGGGATTACAAAGGTGTTGTGTATTTTGAGCTGCCTCTAAACAACAAAACGACCAACTTAGATGTTTACTGCCAACAACTTACTAAATTCAAGGAAGCAATTAAAGAGAAAAGGCCAGAATATGCAAATCGCAAAGGAATCGTGTTCCATCACGACAATGCGAGGCCTCGTACATCTTTAGCAACACATACGAAATTACTGGAGCTTGGTTGGGAAGTGATGTCATATCTCCCCCCGCCCCATATAGCCCCAACCTTGCACTATCGTATTATCATTTATTTCGAAATTTACAAAACATTTTAAATGGTAAAAATCTCAGTAATAACGATGACCTCAAATCGCACTTAATTGAGTTTTTTGTTGATAAGGATCAGAAATTCTATGAGCGCGGAATCATGAAGTTACCAGAAAGATGGTAACAGGTCATGGAACAGAATGGAAGATATTTGACTGATTAAAGTTTAATTTTTTTTTTTGTATAGAAAAAAATTGAGTTTTATTTCACACTAAAAAATCGAAATTTCTTTCTTGCCAACCCAGTAATTTTTAGAAGTATTTTTGCTGAGGTAATATAAAATTAAAATATATATATATATATATATATATATATATATATATATATATATATATATATATATATATATATATATATACTTCTTAAGGCTGCTATGTACTAATCATTGGCGGCTCCAAGGGGGGGGGCAATAGGGGCAATTGCCTCTCTCAAAAAAGCCCAGCGTATTTTTTTTCATAGCCTAAAATTATATAATCGTAGACCTAATACTAAATGAGCTTAAATTTAAAATGAGACGATGTTCATTTCATATATATATGACATAACATAGCAATAGAAACAGTTGAAATAACAGATACTGGAGCAGCTGTAAAAGAGTTCTTGGGACGCAGTAAATAGGCGAATGAATTAAAATAGTTTTATTTGTCGTTGTTACGCAGTTCCCCATAGGAAGGGAGCTAGACCGTGTGACATATGATTTGTACAAACATTAAGAGAAAAAAAGCCCCGACTTTCAGTCGTGCTCACATTTTTATATCGGGAAAATACAGAAGAATTGGTGCAAGGGTTAATCCCTATTACGCTATGTTACGTCATGGACTAGGGCGTGTCTGATGATTCTTATCGGCTCAGTCTCCCTAGACAGAGGCTGTTCTAAGTCTATGAGGATATTTCTCTGTCTATAGGAGAACGAAGGGATTAAGTACTGCAAACTTTATGAGCTATTAGATCATCGTTAGAAGTTGAATAAATTATGTTTTACAGGAATATGGAGAAGTCAGATTGTTAATATAAAAATTATTTTATATTAATAATCTGACTTCTTTTATATTAATAATCTGAGTATGTAAAATACACACACACACACATATATATATATAACCCTAAGTGCCGACGTTGCCCTCCCGAAAACTCTGGACTGGAGCCACCCCCGGTACTAATCCTATTGTATTCGCTCATCTCAATGGAGAAAATGTGTTCAGGACTGCCGACTTGGATATAAAGATTTTTTTAAATTGTGCGTGTAATAGGGAAAGAAATTTTACACCTTGGGGCGTTTTTCGTTTTTTAAAAATAGAAATAATATTTTAAAACTTAAATTATTCAGGGAAAAATCTGGTAGAGTGTGTTTGAAACGCTCATAAATACCTTTGGTGGACGAAATTTATAAAACAAATTCGTGTTTCAAGGTGCAGAAAAGTTCAGTCTATCTGAAAATACCATTTTTATTGGGTTATCGGCATTTATGTAGCAGTAAATAGTAGACACATTTTCTCCATAGATTACATTGAGGTGAGCAAATCCAGTAGGGTTAGTGCACAGCAGCCATAATTAAACGATAGTATGTTTACTCAATTTGCATAACAAAAGAATAGGTAAACAGAATTTAAATAGAAAATAACGAAACCACTAACAGAAAGTTAAATTTAAAACCAATTCATGTATACTGAATTTTACTGAATGGGAAATCCTTACTTTAAATTACTGGTTCTCATAATTACACGATTTATTTTATAAATTTCGTCCACCAAAGGTATTTATGAGCGTTTCAAACACACTCTACCAGATTTTCCCCTGAATAATTTAAATTTAAAAATATTGTCCCGTGTGATACTTTGTGGTACACGGGAATTTTATGAGTATTTTTTTAATTTGAAAAAAAAATTACTGGTTCTCATAATTGTTTTTAAAGTTTACTCTTTGGTCCCGAATAAATATCTAATGTACCGCCACAATAAAATGTTACAAATCTTTTTAGAAAATATGACAATCTAGCACATTATTAGAGGAATTTTAGAGGTATTTAAATGGAACATCTATAATAAAAGTATTTCAAATGTAATAAAGGTATTACAGAAATGCTTCTCTTTGTTGCCTGGTCAATATCTCTTCTAAAAATTCGTTATGATCAGATCAAAAATAATAAACATAATATTGTAAAAGGTCTTTTTATCAACATTTTTCAGGCAGGAAAACACAACTTCTTATATTCAACAATGTAATTAAGAGGGTGGCGACACTTATTACATTGTGGAATCAAAGAAGTCGTTTATTCCTGCTTGCATTTTCCCCAAGTTACCTCTAAGTCAGGAGTGACCAACTCAAAACAACCCTGGGTCAACTTGAGAAAAATATTAATGACGGCAGGCCAACTATAATATCGGTGCGAATTTTGATGTCTGCTGTGCTAGAGGCGAAATTACCATCATCAAATATCAGATTTGTATACTGCTCTAAATATTTTAACTTTAAAATAATTTTAAATATTTAAATTTAAATTAATTAAAATACATGTAAATACAGGGTCCTTAAGGGGACAGTGGACCTTCAAACCTAACTTTTTTTGTTTTAAATGGATTTGCTTGAAATTTGAATATGTGATTAGTACCATACATATGCAAATGTGGTTAATATTTAATGATGAAATATTAATAATTTATGAATTATGAACTATTAATTATATCAAAAATTGGCCTCATTAAAAATGTTCCATGCCATTTCTTTTGCATATAATATGGTAATTTTTATTCACAGGATACCTTATAGAACTAATAATGAAACTTATTCCTTATTTTAAGCATTCATTAAAAATACAAATATTTTTAATATAAAGAGTTTTAATATAAAGATTTAATATAAAAATATAATAAATTTAAAATATTTATTATATTTTTAATATAAAGAGAAAAAATAATAATGGTGAAAACACCCTTTTTATTACGCAAAATACCTATAAATCCTCGTTTCAAGTACAAAATTTAGAAATTCTGAGCTACGAAGCATAATTCTTTTCAATAAGATTTATTTGGTATACAGTTAAGTATATAAAACTTAAATTTCAAAGATATACGATAATTAGAAATGCGGCTGGAGCAGTTTGAATATTCGTATGACATGAAAATTTTTATTTTGAGAAAAACACATTGCTATTAGTAACCACAGTTAAGTTATTGCTATTAGTAACCACATAATATCTAAATTAAATACAAATGCCTATAACTAGGAAAGTAAGCACAGAAATTTAAAGTTATTTTTGCAACACATTCCTGCTCGTCCGTAGTTTCACCATTCAATAAAATAAAAAATAGAATTTTTGGAGAAATTTGACAATTTTGAAAGTCCACTGTCCCCTTAGAAAAGGCCACGTTATTATATAGGGAAAGGGCTTGTGGCGACCCTGTGATACAGCGCGCTGGTTTTCGGTGCTGAGGGTGTTCGGATCGAATCGTAGCATTGCGCCACTAAAAGCCTCCGTTTGTGTTGTCCTTTCATAGGGGGTAACTCTAGTACACCTATACGGTGTCTCCATAATAAAATGGCTAGCAAAACTGCGGTGTACTATGACGGTAGGGATATTGTCCAAGAATGGGGAAAAAAATAATAATATAGAAAAAAAATTGCATTATTTATTTTTCAGAAAATTGTATTCTTGATTATAAAAAAAAAGTTTGCATGGTAAAAAATTAATTTTGGCGATATCAAGGTATATATACATTTTGCAAAAAATGCGAAAATTACAAAAAGCAATTTTGAAAAATCAATTTTTTTTTCAATTAACAAATTCTAAGAACTGTAGATTGGGGTTACTTAGACCCAGAATGTGAAGATTTTTGTAAATTTTTTACCCAACGATAGTCTTAAAAACATATTTGTGCTGATAATCTGATTTGAACAACTTATTTGAAGATTCCCCAGGATTTTATTTCTTTTTCAAACTAAAATTTTAATTTTATATATGAGGCGGTGAAAGGCAAAGTGGTGTAAGTCAGTAAGTCAAGTGGTGTAAGTCAAAAGAGTTTTACTGAAAAAACTACAAAAAATTCCACTATAAATTGAACAAATTATAATTCATAATAATTATTATACTATAGCAAATAATAATTATTTGCAATTCCACTATAAATTGAACATGGAGATTACATATTTGCCCTCAAATAAAAAAAGTTGAAAATGTGACTTACACCACTTTGCCTTTCACCGCCTCATATGTATAATAAATTATTGAAATTTGGATTCAAGTAACCCCCTGATTAGGGTTACTTGGACCCAACATACATTTTACATGAAATATACAATTCAAATAGGTAGTGGGCTAGGATAAGTAGCACCTAGGATCTTGAAATAAAAATAGAAACTTATGTATAAAATATTTATTTTAGATTAAAACAGAAAACAAACGCTTTTTTACTTGAAAATCTGATTGTTAACAGTGGATGCGTCTTCAAAACTAATTTTACCCAGTCACGTCCAGGGAGGTTGTTTTGAAAACATTTCACTGATCTTCCATGCATTGTAAGGTAAGACTTGACAATAAATCGAAAGTCCAGTTTGTCTACGGGAAATCTAAAATCACAAATTCTGTCTAAATGACTGGCACAGGCCTACTCGTCTTCCTAGTAAAAATGATTGGATGTCCAGGTTTGCTCAATAAACCATTCTTCAATCTCCTTTTTATAGTGGACCTACTAATTTTAAAGTGGGTTGAGGCATCTCTTTTAGACATTCCTCCTGACCTCACAGCATTTAAACATTCCTCTAATTTTTCAGCTGTAAAATCCGCATACTTTCTGCTCCCAGGAGACCTCTTGCAATTTCGGGGTATTTTTGTATCAGATCTACGAATAAATACACATGAACCGGTTTAAACATTTAATAAAAGGAACCAGACATGACGTAATGATATTAATTATTTTTACAGTGAAAATTGAGAATATCTTATCAGATATGTGCTTAGCGGTTAATTGGACCCACTTCCTTGTTTGGGTCCAAGTAATCCCATTTTTACTTTATCAGCACACTACAGAGGCTGTTCGACATTTTTTAGACGATTTTGGTAAGCGGTAATAAAAAATCGTTTGCCGCAAAAGAAATAATTGCAATTGTACTATGTTTTTAAAAGTCAAAATTATCGTCTGCGGCTTGAAAGTTTTGTTTTTATTCAAAATGGCGTTTTTAACTGGTATCAAGGCCATACCCTTCACTGGATATCCCTACTAAATCTCCCGATGTATCACCTATGGATTTTTGTGCTTTCGGACTTTTAAAATCTGCATTATCCAAACGTCGTCCCAAAACCCTTACAGGACTCTGGAAAGCTGTTCAGGAGGAATGGGATAGAATACCTCTTCTGACACTTCAAAAGGCATTATTATCCTGGAAATTGCGGTGTAGAAAGATAGTTCAGGATAAGGGATGTCAAATAGAACATTTAAAACACAAGAATTTTATGTAATTTAGTTTTGTGAATACAATATACATCGTCTAAAAAATGTGTGAACAGTCTCTGTAGTTCATACTTATAATTATTACTGGGTGAATTGATACTGTATTCATCTAAAAGTATTGTTATATTCTTAAAGACTGTATTTGAAATGTACATTTATCCTTACCTAATGTGGGACTGCAGTGTGTAAAGAAGTGAAGGTGGAAGTTATAAAGTCACAAAAATTCGTGTTTCTATCACAAAACAACATAACCTAAACTAAAACAAGTAATATATAAAAAAAAAAAATTAAAGTCAATTCCTACTTAGGTCAACAAAGAAAAATTTGAGTGTGAACTAATAGTAGGAATTGAAAAAAAGGATTGCCCGCCAGAACCTTGCCTACTGTGCGAGATTAGGAGGGGGGGAAAGAAAGAGAAAAAGTTTGTCAGGTTGGGGATTCGATCTCGCAACCTACAGGACGGGAGAAGCCCGCGATACTACAGTGCTACCGTTTACACAGTAATAAGAGGGAAATTACTATTCAAGAGCAAGAGACGCTCTAGGTCTAAAAATAAAATTGATTAATTAAATTTAATTAATGAATTAATATTTGAAAAAAGTGTATTAACATCAAGTGTCATCCACTACAAGTTTAAAAAAATGTATTTGAACTTGAGTGGATGAATAAAAAGTACTTTTATTAACGATTGAAAATTTGAACAAGATATATATAGAGAGAGTGTGAACTAATCATGAAGCTACAGATCTGTAGCTTCATGGAACTAATAGTAGGAATTGAAAAAAGGTGGAAAGAGCGGGAACGTGGTAAAGTGCCTCAGGACCTAGCTAATGCTCCTATCTGTTGGATAGATTCGGAATTACATCTATATTTTATTGACAAAAGACCTAGGTGTAATTTAAAACACTTTTTCGATTTGGGTCCAAGTAACCCCCTAGGGTCCATGTAGCCCCAAGTTAAGGTAACAATTTTGAAACGCACCTTCTGAAGTCCATTTTATTTTTGGAAAATGAAACCTTTATTTCAAACACAAATCAAAATCAGTTTTGTTAACAAAAGGGAATCAAGTCTGATTCACAAAAATAGGTTTATATTTCAAAACATAACATACAATCGGTTTTCTTAATAATCACAAAGTAGAAAAAAATCTAATAAGAGAAGCTTGCGGATGGGAGCAGCAAGGTCAGTAAAATCAATGTCGATTTCCTTAGACTAAATGTATTTCATTTTGCAAAAGGTTCTTTCGCCCAAATGAGTGCTACCGAACATATAACAAATGAGTGAAGTATTTCTTTTTATAACACAAAATATTCTTTTAAGGTAAGATTATGTTCCTCCATAACGGTCCGCGGTAAATCAAAATTTATGACGCTAAAACCGTCTCACAGTGGAGTATTTGTAGCAAAACCCTGGCCCAAAATTTTTTTCATGTGTTTTAAAGTTAAAACCATTGTTTTTGACTTTTAACTTACTTTGTAATAGTAAATACTCCCTTTTTTGTAAAAAAAAAAAAAAATTAAAAAAAAATTTTAAATTTAAAATTCTTAAATTTTAAAATTTTTAAATTAAATTTTTTAAAAAGTAAAATTAGCTTTATAAATCAATCTTTATCATATATACATATATATTTTTACATTTAATAGTTACCAAAGTTTAGTAACTATAGGGATCTTAGTTCTCTTGTGACTACTTTTTCAATCTGATTCTTCTGAAGTCTGACCTTCATTATCTTCTTCAAATTCATCTTCTTCATGACTCTTATTTCTTAAAACTTATTTTGTTTGTCTCAAAGGCTTAAGAAGAAATGAAGTTTTATATGTAAACAAGATTTATACAGATTACATCTATAGTTGTAAGTCATTTTCAAATCATACCCGTCAAGAAATTATCATGAAAATAAAAAAGGGTTCTTTATAAAAAAAAAAAAAACTCTATATAAAAATGGCAGCTGTTTGCGGAACATTTTTTCTTTGAAATAAACTCTCAATACTATAACCATGACGATTATAATTGAAATTAGGTCCGACAAGCCCCGACACACCTTCATAAAGCTTTAAAAAACTTAAATTACAGCTAAATTGATTAACAAAACATTTTTCAAGTTTTGAATTTTTTTTAATATGTTAATAATAAAACTAAGTAAATTATTATATATTTTAAAACAAAGCTCTTACCTTTTTTAACACGTAAACCTGATTTAATTTCAAAACATAAATTCTTAACGCCACAAAAAAAATATAGATTTAAACTAACAACAAAGCTGAAACGCAATCAAATGACACGTATAGAGTATATATCTCACATCTACCCAGACTTGGGTGTATATAATTTGAAGTGGCACTCTAAATGAATTTGATACAAACACAGTTTATACATGAAACAATGTTTATTGAATATTCTTGCACATGTAGGCTTTGCTTTTAACAACAAGATTCATACGTACTACTTGTACAGATATATAAATACAACTTTCAAGAACAATATATTTTTCAATACTCACGAACAGTAAGTCAACCAGCAATTCTGCCACGTAAACTTTGGGCCCACTAAGCACTAGAACAGGATAGTACTGGAGCTGCATACCTCGTAGCTCCCTCTTGCTTATCTATCAACTTTAACAACCCTTCTTCAACCTTAACAACCTTTTTTTCATTAATGACGCTGCATGGTATTTATACTAAGCGCGTATGCCGAAATTAGCATATCTCAAGCAGCTTCTTTAATTCATTCACTCAAAAGTTCGATTCTTGTGAATCGAATCTTGTGTATACCTTACACACGTCCATTCGCAAAGAAATCTGTTCTTCAACTGAGGCTAGAAACTGCTGAGTGTTACTTATACTGCTGGAAATGATGTGATTCACTCAGCAGTTTGTTAGAAATGAAAAAATGCACTTTTCACTATTATTGCGCAATTTTTAATTTTTACACTTTTGGCCAGGTTTTTGCGTCAAATACTCCACTGTGCGTCGTCGCGAGTTATAAATCAAGAGTGGCAGAGTAGACATATATAACTTATTTTTCTTACATCGACCTATTCCGCATAGGGTTATCACTCATCCTTCTCTTCGTATGTACGAATTTTATTGTAAAAAAAAAGAGGTAAGCAACGATAGGTAATCCTACGTTAATAACCCGCGGTAGTTTCGTTAGAAGAGACTACCGAAATTTTTTTTCCAATTGCTTTAGTCCTGTCGTCCAACTGGCAGGGCAAAGATGGCCATCCCTGCTCTAAGTCATTTTTTATCATACATTCGTTAAGAAAAAAAGAAAAAAAGAAAAAAAGAGAAGAAGAATATAGAGAGAGGAAAAAAGAACAAACTCCAGATGTTTCGAATTTAAAAATTTTAAATCCTAATGTGCAATTGAGAAATTAAGAATCCTTGAATTTTTTAGTGAGTGAGGGACATAGATTCCATAAAAACATTACATAGCTTCCTGATTTACAGAATTGAACCTGTGGTGTGTTTATATTTTAGGTACATGGTGGAAATAATTTGAGATAATAGTTCTAAGTATACATTCGAAATTAAAATTAGCAGGTTAGAAACTTTTGAAGTAAATAATAGATATTTCCTGCCACGTCTGGTTCTTAACTCATTTTACCAATGCTCCCAAATTAGTTTCTCTCGTACACCTAAAAATTGCACGCTGACCCGTGGTTGTGCCCTAGTTTGAGAACTTTAAATGATATTTTAATCTTAACTGTCAAGAATGGAGGAAAAGATTAACTTCTATATTTTTCATGGGTTCAACGAAATGAAGAATAATTCAATCTCTTTATGGGAATCTAAAAAAATAATTTGTTCGGGAGAATATTGTTATGAACTTACGTCATGAATACTCATCGCAGTAAATTTTGATTTATTTTGAATTAATAGTAGGTTTACTGGAGCAGATCCATTTTTGGAGATATTGATGAGAGAATCGTGTAATACGCAATCAATTGGCGGTTATTTTTTTTCTCTGTTTCTATTACGAATGTGACCTCAAACTTAATACTGTTTATTATAGACTGAAATACCTGCAAACATGTAGAAAAATAACTTTTAATTAGTTAACGCATAGATTAAATTTTTCCTTCAGTAAATTATAACGAAAAAAAAAATCACAATCTTAAACATGATTCATCTCGAAGTGTTATAGTTATTGAGTAGGTAGCAGTTATGCAAGTAGGTTGGAAAGTAACAACATAAAAACTACTTTGGCGCCAAGCATGGTTCAATGATAATAAAAAAACAAGCACTTAACTACCCCTACGTGTTGTAAAGTTATGATTAAAAAGGAAACTCTCGGATGAGATTTGTATTTTATGAGCCCTGTGACTTTTTTATACCTCCGGGATGCATGCCATGATGAGAATTAGTACTTAAAAACGTGATGTTTTACAATTCATGAAAACTTTATTTTATTCGCATAAATGTCTCTAGAAGGTTTTATAACATATTTAGTTTTGACTATTTTCTTTCATCCGGATATCGAAATGATGCTCAAAATATTCAAATGTTTTTAATTAGATTTCTGTTCTTTGTTCTATGGTGTCTTAAAATATTAGGTGATTCACTTTCTCTGTATTATTAAATTTCTTCGTGATAAATTTCACAGTGTTGGTAAATACGTTTAACAATATATGTTTCTAAAGAATATTACGTTGGGCCATGACCGAAGGCAATTAACCTAGGCACTGGCTTTCAGAACTGGAGTCTACGGGTTGGAGACTTACCTTTGGTATGGGTGTAGTCTTTGGTAAGGTTTGTAGTCATTTGGAACTCGCTATAAAATTAATGTTCCCGGTGTGTTTAGCTCTCATGTAGCAATACATGTCCAAAGAACTTCTAAAACCAGCCAACATCCATCACCTGATGGCAAATACAACTCGGGCTTCTATCAAATAGCTCCGAAATCATTTTTCCAACGTTAAAAATCATACTTACTATTTTCAGTTGAGAGTAAGTTTAACAGTGTGTGCGGTATTTATTCCTGTATATCTTTTTTAGAGTTTCTTGAAGTAAGTGTAGTTTTATGCTGTTACTCTCTTTCAAGAGAAACTTTCATTTTTAACATAGTTTGTGGAAAAGTTTGAAAATTAAAAAAATATATTACTTGTAGTTTTTTATGTTAAACTTTGATGTATTTTACGAATTTAAAAATTAAAACTTTTAAAATAACAGGGAAAGAACGGGAATACTAAACTATTGTTGGCATATAATAGCTAAAATTGTACATACACTCTAATTAAATGACATACCATCAAAAGTTTGATACTCACAGCTCCGTCGTGTTTTACCTGGAGAATCGGGGAAACAATTTCAAAGTTTCTTAGAGTAAGTGTAGTTTTATGCTGTTACTCTCTTTCAAGAGAAACTTCCTTTTTTAACATAGTTTGAGGAAAAGTTTGAAATTTTAAAAATATATTAGTTGTAGTTTTTTATTTTAAACTTTGGTGTATTTTATGAATTTAAAAATTAAAACTTTTAAAATATCAGGGAAAGAACGGGAATACTAAACTATTGTTGGCATATAATAGCTAAAATTGTACATACTCTCTAATTAAATGAGACATACCATCAAAAGTTTGATGCTCACAGCTCCGTCGTGTTTTACCTGGAGAATCGGGGGATCAATTTCAAAGTTTCTTGGAGTAAGTGTAGTTTTAAGGTGTTACTCTCTTTCAAGAGAAACTTCCTTTTTTATAACATAGTTTGAGGAAAAGTTGGAAAATTAAAAAAATATATTAGTTGTAGTTTTTTATGTTAAACTTTGATGTATTTTATGAATTTAAAAAATTAAAACTTTTAAAATATCAGGGAAAGAACGGGAATATTAAACTATTGTTGGCATATAATAGCTAAAATTGTACATACACTCTAATTAAATGACATACCATCAAAAGTTTGATACTCACAGCTCCGTCGTGTTTTACCTGGAGAATCGGGGAAACAATTTCAAAGTTTCTTAGAGTAAGTGTAGTTTTATGCTGTTACTCTCTTTCAAGAGAAACTTCCTTTTTTAACATAGTTTGAGGAAAAGTTTGAAATTTTAAAAATATATTAGTTGTAGTTTTTTATTTTAAACTTTGGTGTATTTTATGAATTTAAAAATTAAAACTTTTAAAATATCAGGGAAAGAACGGGAATACTAAACTATTGTTGGCATATAATAGCTAAAATTGTACATACTCTCTAATTAAATGAGACATACCATCAAAAGTTTGATGCTCACAGCTCCGTCGTGTTTTACCTGGAGAATCGGGGGATCAATTTCAAAGTTTCTTGGAGTAAGTGTAGTTTTAAGGTGTTACTCTCTTTCAAGAGAAACTTCCTTTTTTATAACATAGTTTGAGGAAAAGTTGGAAAATTAAAAAAATATATTAGTTGTAGTTTTTTATGTTAAACTTTGATGTATTTTATGAATTTAAAAAATTAAAACTTTTAAAATATCAGGGAAAGAACGGGAATATTAAACTATTGTTGGCATATAATAGCTAAAATTGTACATACACTCTAATTAAATGACATACCATCAAAAGTTTGATACTCACAGCTCCGTCGTGTTTTACCTGGAGAATCGGGGAAACAATTTCAAAGTTTCTTAGAGTAAGTGTAGTTTTATGCTGTTACTCTCTTTCAAGAGAAACTTCCTTTTTTAACATAGTTTGAGGTAAAGTTTGAAAATTAAAAAAAATACATTAGTTGTAGTTTTTTATGTTAAACTTTGATGTATTTTATGAATTTAAAAAATTAAAACTTTTAAAATATCAGGGAAAGAACGGGAATATTAAACTATTGTTGGCATATAATAGCTAAAATTGTACATACACTCTAATTAAATGACATACCATCAAAAGTTTGATACTCACAGCTCCGTCGTGTTTTACCTGGAGAATCGGGGAAACAATTTCAAAGTTTCTTAGAGTAAGTGTAGTTTTATGCTGTTACTCTCTTTCAAGAGAAACTTCCTTTTTTAACATAGTTTGAGGAAAAGTTTGAAATTTTAAAAATATATTAGTTGTAGTTTTTTATTTTAAACTTTGGTGTATTTTATGAATTTAAAAATTAAAACTTTTAAAATATCAGGGAAAGAACGGGAATACTAAACTATTGTTGGCATATAATAGCTAAAATTGTACATACTCTCTAATTAAATGAGACATACCATCAAAAGTTTGATGCTCACAGCTCCGTCGTGTTTTACCTGGAGAATCGGGGGATCAATTTCAAAGTTTCTTGGAGTAAGTGTAGTTTTAAGGTGTTACTCTCTTTCAAGAGAAACTTCCTTTTTTATAACATAGTTTGAGGAAAAGTTGGAAAATTAAAAAAATATATTAGTTGTAGTTTTTTATGTTAAACTTTGATGTATTTTATGAATTTAAAAAATTAAAACTTTTAAAATATCAGGGAAAGAACGGGAATATTAAACTATTGTTGGCATATAATAGCTAAAATTGTACATACACTCTAATTAAATGACATACCATCAAAAGTTTGATACTCACAGCTCCGTCGTGTTTTACCTGGAGAATCGGGGAAACAATTTCAAAGTTTCTTAGAGTAAGTGTAGTTTTATGCTGTTACTCTCTTTCAAGAGAAACTTCCTTTTTTAACATAGTTTGAGGTAAAGTTTGAAAATTAAAAAAAATACATTAGTTGTAGTTTTTTATGTTAAACTTTGATGTATTTTATGAATTTAAAAAATTAAAACTTAAAATATCAGGGAAAGAACGGGAATACTAAACTATTGTTGGCATATAATAGCTAAAATTGTACATACACTCCAATTAAATGAGACATACCATCAAAAGTTTTATGCTCATATGTCCGTCGTGTTTTACCTGGAGAATCGGGGGAACAATTTCAAAGTTTCTTGGAGTAAGTGTAGTTTTATGCTGTTACTCTCTTTCAAGAGAAACTTCCTTTTTTAACATAGTTTGAGGAAAAGTTTAAAATTTTAAAAATATATTAGTTGTAGTTTTTTATGTTAAACTTTGGTGTATTTTATGAATTTAAAAATTAAAACTTTTAAAATATCAGGGAAAGAACAGGAATACTAAACTATTGTTGGCATATAATAGCTAAAATTGTACATACACTCTAATTAAATGACATACCATCAAAAGTTTGATACTCACAGCTCCGTCGTGTTTTACCTGGAGAATCGGGGAAACAATTTCAAAGTTTCTTAGAGTAAGTGTAGTTTTATGCTGTTACTCTCTTTCAAGAGAAACTTCCTTTTTTAACATAGTTTGAGGTAAAGTTTGAAAATTAAAAAAATACATTAGTTGTAGTTTTTTATGTTAAACTTTGATGTATTTTATGAATTTAAAAAATTAAAACTTAAAATATCAGGGAAAGAACGGGAATACTAAACTATTGTTGGCATATAATAGCTAAAATTGTACATACACTCCAATTAAATGAGACATACCATCAAAAGTTTTATGCTCATATGTCCGTCGTGTTTTACCTGGAGAATCGGGGGAACAATTTCAAAGTTTCTTGGAGTAAGTGTAGTTTTATGCTGTTACTCTCTTTCAAGAGAAACTTCCTTTTTTAACATAGTTTGAGGAAAAGTTTAAAATTTTAAAAATATATTAGTTGTAGTTTTTTATGTTAAACTTTGGTGTATTTTATGAATTTAAAAATTAAAACTTTTAAAATATCAGGGAAAGAACAGGAATACTAAACTATTGTTGGCATATAATAGCTAAAATTGTACATACACTCTAATTAAATGAGACATACCATCAAAAGTTTGATGCTCAAGGCTCCGTGTGTTACTTGGAGAATCGAAGGAACAATTGAGTCTTTTCTTAAACTATTTACACATAAACGTGGCGACAATTTTGTCTTCAGCTGTCACAGTGAGCCTTCTCCTCTTACACCATTTTTGGAATCCAAAAGTCCGTGAACTTGACTCCTCCTCCATTCTGCATCAGTAAATAAGAAGGCGGAGAGCAGCCAAACAAATAAACATCTAAGAATAGTGACCCTCTGTATTGTGTGAGCCATACGTATACTTGTTTACATGACGTTACGCTTCACGAATTTCAAATTATAATTTCTCTACCTGAGAAGAATAATTTCACCAATTTAGGGGGTAATAGCATTACCAGGGGCCAAAATTCATGCTAAATAGTCAGCATAATCGGTAGAACCAGCCAATGAAAGCAATTCTTATACAAAAAGGGATTCCGTCTGCCTAGTACAGAGGTAGAATTTTTAACACGACCGTGCAAAGATGTTGGAAAATATGTGATATATACTGTAAGTTTGAGTATCTCAGACAAATTTATGTTGAAACTTTTTTGAGGGTGGGGGTAGAAGTTCTTATTTTTTAAAACTTCTTAACGTGAAAATTTGCTTTCGCACAAAAATATATTTCTCTCAGACAAGCCCAAATATTGGCTTTAAAATTCAGCCTGAAGATTACAATTACTAGCAGTTAAAAGTAGCAGAAACTTTGAAAAACCAAAATTGTTTTAATATTTGTCCGTATAGAACATGAATTTCAGCATAGATAACATTTACCATGGTTGAAATTTGTTGTTCATATCAGTGCGAATTTAATTAGCTTTTGATATTCGGTTGTTTAAACTGACTTTTATAATAGCCTTTTTTGGTAACTTTTAAAATTATAGGATTGCAATTATAGAAAGCAAAAAATAAAAAAGAAGAATCTGTACGACTAATCTGTTACAGTTCTCAAATTTATGAAATTCATCTGCCGCCTATTAATGCACTCACGCATATATACAAAAAAAAAAAGAACACACACACACATATATATATGTGTAGTGTGAGTTATTTACCTGCAATACACAAAATAGTTACATTATTTTTCATGTAATTAATACTTTGATTTATTAAGGTAAAATGTATGTGAAATTTGGTAGTATTTGAAATTTTATGGAAAATATGAGTTTTTGTTTCCAGTGTTTCAACGTAATGATAGCGTAAACACAAAACAGGATGTAGACATAGAAACTGTGATTAATTTCTCAACAGGCTAATTGCAATCGCTTAGTGGCCAGAAACACGCTATATGTTTTAATTATGATTTTATTTAGGATTAATAAAAACCTATAAAGAGTACCTCTGCTCCAGTTTTAATATCTTGTAAGATAAATGTTACAAAATTAAAAAGCAAAAAATTAATTTAAATTTAAATTCGTATATTTCTACTTTAATTTTATAAAGATTTTGTTTTAACCTTTAATTTCTAACCGAAAATATTAAAAAAAATTTAATTATCTTATTTAAAAAAATTTTTTTCTATCATTTCTTTTATTTTTGGAAATGAAAAAAAAAATGTTTTTGGAAGAAGGACTAAGGCCAATAAGCTACCATACCCATAATTTTTAAAAAGTTGCATATACTGACAGCCCAAATTCATACGATCAAATATAGAGGAATGAGAATAATTCCTTGTAATACATATTTAAGCTTGGAATAATTGAAGGAAAAATTGTGGTCTCGTGAGTTTAAATTTCTATTCGGAACGTGAACTAGAACTATGCATATTTTTTATCAAACACCAAGAGATTTGTATATATGCCCTTTGCCTTCAAGTTTCCCACAAAACTTTTGAACTGTGCAATGAAAACCAGAACAGAGCTATGTTTACAACTTGTATTGAAAATTAATTGAAAATTTATGTCTGATTCCATTGAAAAATACATATACAGAGCATTTCAGTCCGGGATTTACTGCACATTCACTTTCTAAAGTAGAAATATTGTATTTAAAGGAAAGTAGAAAGGAAATGAAAAGATAAACTCTCTTTTGTGGGTTCTGCGTCCAGAATTTGCGTGTATAATCGAAATAAGAGCTGCATGAAAGAGAACGCAACATCCTCATGTCACGCACTTTGATTAGCAAAGGAAATTATTCTTTCTCAGAAAAATGACTCAGCCCTGAATGACTTGAAACAACATTTGTGATTATATAATTTCTCAAATAACTGCAGTCCCTTCCTGATTCAAAAACAGTTTATGAATGAAAAAAAATCACTATCTTAATTATGCCTAACGATACAGATTCGCATTTTCTCAATTAACAAAAGATAAATTTAACCTGTTGTACCTCATAGGACAATGAAATCTGAGTTAACAAATAATTGAACAACTATAAAATTTTGTATGCATTGTTTTGCAAATAAATGTTTTGAAAATAATTGTTTTGACATTTAAAAGAATTGTTTTGTTATTTTAAACAATTGTTTTGTCTGGCAAATAACTGTTTTGTCTTGAAAATAGATGTTTTGACATTTTAAACAATTGTTTTGTTTGGCAGATAACTGTTTTATCTTCAAAATGATTGTTTTGTTTTGTAAATAACTGATTTGTTTGGGAAATAATTGTTTTGCTTTGTAGTGCAACATGAATTGACGAATAATTGAATTCACTGCAAAAACTTATGAATATAAATCTAAGAAATTTTTCTAATCAGCATCATTAGTTAATCAGTTATTTTCAAAATGATTGTTTTGTTTTGTAAATAACTGATTTGTCTGGAAAATAATTGTTTTGCCTTGTAGTGCAACATGAATTGACGAATAATTGAATTCACTGCAAAAACTTATGAATATAAATCTAAGAAATTTTTCTAATCAGCATCCAAATATTATAGTTTAAACATATAGAGGAAAATAAAGAACAAGATTCAAAATATTGATTTAAAATATATCTTTTCCAAGGTACGACATTTTTCCATGTTTAACAGAAAAAATATAGTTATATCTTTAAGTTATATCTTTAGAGTTCTTTAGCTTTGTGATTTTTCAACTTGTGCAGTTTCTTCCACACTTAATTTTATTTTTTTAGCAAGGTATAACTATTTTCTGCCCGGATGGGGAGTCGGATATTATAACTTTTTTCTTCCTTGTGAAGGATATTGTGGAAGTCTATAATCCAGTTTTTAAAAGTTTTCAGCAGCTTCCGATCCCTGACTACTATCACATGGACCTACAGATTCGATGACCGCTGTTTCAAAACCACTGTTATAGACCATAATCTGTACTATATAAAAATACATGTACATCTAATATATATCTGATGAACATTTAATTGAAGAGTTATATGCAGTTCTTTGGGGACAATCTATTGTTTTTCTCACCTGCGGAGTAAATATTACATATTCTCCTTTTGGAAAATTTCCCCATTGATTGTGTTTGGCTTCCATTAAATTTAATGTTCTTGAGCCACGCGGTAAGAGGCAGCTCGACTCCAAAATAGCTTCATCGGATCTCTTTTTTTTTTTTTTTTTAACGTGCTTTATGCAAATATCGCGTGCCTGATTAAATGGAACACGACATCACAAATTCTTCTTCACCATTTTTCCTTATGTTATATTTGCAGTGTTTTAATTTGTTCATCACTAGGCATTGTTTTGATTTTCTGTTGGCTTGTTTTAGAGCAATAAAAATTGGATTATATCTTAAAGTTATGTTATCCCTATTTTGCCGTGAAAACGGCGAGTCTGTATATTTTGAGTAGTCATGTGAATATTAGTTGCAATTAAAAGGGACCTGGGCAGTGGTTAAGGC
This sequence comes from Dolomedes plantarius, assembly GCA_907164885.2. Lineage (NCBI taxonomy): Eukaryota > Metazoa > Arthropoda > Arachnida > Araneae > Dolomedidae > Dolomedes > Dolomedes plantarius. The sequence goes on from OU015496.1 coordinate 182,313,646, forward strand.
TGCTATGTACTAACCCCATTGGATTCGCTCACCTCAATGTTAACCTATGGAGAAAATTTCTCCACGGATTGCCGACTTGGATTCAAAGATTTTTTAAAAAAAATTGTACTCCGTCATAGAGAAAGAAATTTTACATTTGTGTACATTTTTCGTTTTTTTATAAAAAAAATGCAATTAATATTTTAAAATTCAAATTATTCGGGGAAAAATCTGGTATAGTGTGTTTTAAACGCTCATAAATTCCTTCGGTGGACGAAATTTATAAAATGAAACCTGTAGCGCTTTGCAGAAAAGTTCAGGCTATCTGACAATACCCATTTTATTTGATTATCAGCATTTATGTACCAGTAAATAGTTGACAAATATATATTTTAAATAAACAATTTAGGGGCAGCGCTTAACCCCCCTATAGAGAGAGAGCCATTACAATCCCTCAAAATGTGAATCCTAAGGGGGGTGGAATTCTCGAACTGTCAACTGGACTCCTCCCACCACAAGAGTCTGCAAGAAGAGGAAAAGGGAAATACGATTTTTTTTCTTAGTACATAGCAGCCTTAAGGAACGGATGGTTTCAGTTTCAGCAAAACCACTGTTGGTATGACAACAGATTGTAACTTTTCCATACTCACATATACTATTTAAATAATTAATTCTAATGATTGAATTTTAATTGAATAATTAAATCTAGGCTAAATTGTTTTCTCTAGATTTTTTTACTTATCACATAAATAAAAGAATAAGTATTTTCCATGCCAAACAAAATTTGTTTATAAAAGACACTCTTTATATTATATACACTCATAATTATGGTATAGACTTGTTAAAAATAGCACAGGCTATCAATGCTAAGTATTGCTAACGCAAATATTATTTGCTGTATGTGTTAAGGCTGTTGTGTACTAACTCTATTGGATTCGCTCATTTCAATGTTAACCTATGGAAAAAATTTATCCAAGGATTGCCGATTTGGATTGCAAGATTTTTTTAAAAATTGTACTCCGTAATAGAGAAAAAATTTTTTCACTTCGGGGCGTTTTTCGTTTTATAAAATGCAAATAATATTTTTAAATTTAAATTATTCGGGGGGAAAATCTGGTATAGTATGTTTTAAAATCTCATTAATTCCTTTAGTGGACAAAATTTATAAAATGAATCCTGTTGCAAGGTGCAGAAAAGTTCAGGCTATCTGAAAATATCCTTTTTATTGGATTATCAGCATTTATGTAGCTGTAAATAGCAGACACATTTTCTCCGTAGATTAACATTGAGGTGAGAGAATCCAATAGGGATAGTACACAGCAGCCTTAATAAAAATGCTACCAAACAAAAATCCGGGTCTCAACGTAAGGCGTTTGGTCGTCATTGGCTATTGAACACTCGAGCTGAAAGGAGAGCTTTTAGACTCTCTTTTCAGCTGTTTTCATGTTTGTATTCGTTACAAAAACTTTTAAGAGAAATTTAAATACCCCAGTTTTTGGAAACCAATTTCCATGATTATTTTTTCAAGAATCTTAACGAGCAAAACGTTTTAAATTTCATTATGATAAATAAAAATTGGTTCTCTTTTATTAAAAAAGAGTTTTATAGTTTAATATCAAATTTCAAAAATTTATCATTTCCGTTTTCTGGGAGTCATATAGTTTGAAACAAAAGACATAAACAAAAAATAATCTTTTAGAAGGCTGGAAAGGAATCGTAAATGCAACTAATAATTTTAAGGTCTAATTCGATTACCCATGACTAGGGGTACGTAAATTTCGCACAAAGAATTTACAATATACAAATTTCGCATTTATTCCCCCCCCCCAAAAAAAAAAATAATATATATATATAAATTAAAAAATTTTGCATTTTTTTAGAAAGAAATCACTATTTTACTTACTTGGTTAGGTAAGTATAAAAATTCTTGGTTAAAAGCTTACATTGTAGTAGTCTCCCCATTATCTTCCTTAAGTCTTTAGCCATAAATAATAAGCAAATTTCGAAAGTGAGATCTCTCAGTTAAAGACCGTGGATGTCCTTAGATGAGAAATTTTGTTAATAAATAATTACTATTGTTACCTATTTTCGCTTAAAAAGCCGTTTATCACCAAGTTTTCACCGAAAAAAAGCAAAAAAATAATTTTTGCATTTATTCGCTCATATTGCCAAATTTCGCATTTATTCGCATCTATTTCGTAAATACGAAAATTGCGTATACCTACCCATAACGCGATTTTCACGGAACTTGTTTTACAGTGTTTCTAATCATTTCAAGAAATCAAATTATTGTTGAAAATATGGCATACATCGTTTTTGCTGTGTTGATTTAAAGAAAAATAAACTTAGATTTTTTGGGGGGTGTTATACTGGACCATCCGTTACCCGTTGGATTACTTGCTGTGAAAAGGTTATAAATATTCAAGCTAATTTCAATACTGCATCGAAATTTAAGGGTTTGTTTTAATAATTTAAATAAATTTATTAATCTATACAATTCATTCAGGATTCAGTAATCCGAATAAATTGTTTCTATTTATTTTGATGAGAAACCTCTGTGTTAATGAAAAGATGCTTTTTATGTCAACTTTCTTGGTTGATTTGCCATTTTTATAGAGACAAGGATATTTTACACTCCCTTCTGTCACTGTTTTTATGAATATAAAGTAGTTTTACCGTAAGCAAACGATTTATTTTTCAACCGGCTAATGGCTACACGGGAATTTTAAGTACATGCCATTTTTCGTCTAAACTTTGTACCATTAAATATAATTAAAACTAAATAAAACTCATCAATAACTAGCCCAATTTTAATGAAACTTGCTTTGCTTTATTTTGTTTCTACTTATATCAAGGGAATCATATTCTAACTGATATAAGTAGAATGTATTATGGTGAATGTATTATAGTAGAAAGTATTATGGTGTTATAGTATGCCATTTTTGGTTTACTGAATTGCAGGGTAACAAACTCAGACTTTTAGTTTATATGGACGAATTATTACTTTTAGAGAATATTTCTAGACAACTTTCTCGCTCCCACAATAGATTACAGCTTTCAAGCTAGATGCTTGACAAAAATCTCAAATGACTTACCGACATAAGGTTCACAAATCTAAAAAGTAATTAGAAAATAATAGAACGTACTGAAAATAGTATATAATATGTAAGAAATACGCTGCTATAATACACTGCCATTAAAGTATACAAAATTATTTTAAAATTGATGTCAACAATTATTTCTGCAAGAATAAGTTCATTGAGTTTTAATTAAAAATTACTAATAGAGGACATTGATCTTAATAGAATACTGGTGTCATAAAAATACTACAGACCAGTTCAATAACACGAATAACTTTCTGAATAACTTTGGGAACACATAGGTAAAAATCTTCGAGCTGACAAAATTAAATGTCAGCTCTACCGTCTCATGTCATTACTTTCGTTGTAAAAAAAATGAAGCAATCGCTTTCTTTTGGGCTCCAGAACAATGAATTATAATAATCTTTCATCATCTAAATGGAATAAGATGGGGAAACTAATTAAAGTCCACCAGCGTCAACAACGCTATAAATCACCTCAAGTCACAGATAAAAGTGCTGCTACTGATTTTGATTGTGAATGCAATCATTGCCAATCTATCATAATCACATTTCAAATTACTTGATGGAAAAGAACCCACAGTTTTTTCTCTATTTTGTCTGCCATGATAACTAAAAAAAGATGTGGCAATTTAATTGCTATCAATCATTCATATTTTGATAGAAAGTGTGTAATAAAACGAAAGTTACTGGTAAACAAGTTGGCTTGTAAAACAGGGATAAGACTTGAGGCATGATTAAAAGCTGATATTTTGGAAGACTGCATACGCATATTTTGGAGAGATATATACAGTAAAACCTCGTTTATCCGGACTAACTGGGACCATAGGCAATCCGGACAATCGAAAATCCGGATAATCTAGATAATATGGGTAATAAGCAAAACATAATCCTAAACTAAGCAGACCGTTTACTTCGATAAAAAACTATGTTTTGTAACAAAATTACACAGTATTGTTTACAAGACCTTAAAAATATAAAAACAACTTTTCACATCATTTCTTACCAAAGAATTGGTAAGTCTAGTAAAGGTTTCTTAAACTCAACAAAAAGCATTTTATTACCATAATTTATTACACAATCTATGCAGGAACTGTACACTGAATCAAACTAAAAAGCGAATATTTGGCGTATTTCTAGTTACCTTCTTGTTATCATAGTTAAAAATTATTATCTAATGCGAACATTAAATAAAAATAATGTCTACAGATCTGATACGGATTATCCGGAGATCCGGATAAACGAGGTTTTACTGTACTCAGGGCTCTCAAACCTGGGTTCTTATATCCAGATCTGGGTTTTTCAGTGACCATATGGGTTTATGGTTTTTTTGTTTTTTTCCAAAAAAATATCAAAATCTGTGATTGTTCCCATGTAAGTTAAAAATATAGCAAGAAAATAAAATTTATTTATAATTGTATGAATAATTCGTTATGTAAATGTAATTATGTAAATTAAGGAATGTAAAATTAAACAAGTGGAGATCATTTCAATAGAATTGTAATACTTGCATATCTCTCTCTCTCTCTCTTACGAAATTCTCCCATAGTGTTGATATTTGTTACGTTATACCAAAGGTGGATTCAATAATCCCAAATATGAAATCTTATCCCAATGCACGTTCCATTTGACAATTTTACCTCGCTCTTCTGAGTGCGTAGAGAGAGTTTTTTTCCTAAGTTAATAGAGTCACAACAAAACATACACATTCCCTTAAAACTGAAACTATAAACGATCGTATTGTTGCGTTGTTGTTCAAAGTTGTAGATAACAGCAAGGAAGAAATAGAACTGAACTGATCTATTAACTAACAGAGCAACTAAGGCAGAGTAAAGGGATAGATATCACGAAAACTGTCGTTCCTGGATATCTAAAACAGAACTGGTTAGAGACTTAATAGAAGGAACACGTTCTACACGATAAAAAGGCACGGATTTAATAAATAAACAAATAAATGAAAATAAAATAATTACAAGACAAAAAGCACTTTTTATACCATGTTTTTAAATTTTCTGTTGAATCATATAAACTTGACAATTCTATGTATTAATAAATACTTTTTAAAAACTTTTTTGATGAATTACCCCATCAACTTGAAAGAAAATGAAGTTAATTGGAAGTTAACTTGCATTTAACTTTTCGTTCCCATACCGGCTGATAGATGGCTGCACCAGTCTACGAAACAAAATTAACTGAAAATAACTGAAAATTAATTTAATTCTGCTTAAAGATGTTTAAAAGTATTAAAATAATGCATTGTCATCGTGTTCTGAGCTATTCTAAAAGTCTCAAATGCCTAGCTAGTCGGGAAGTTAGTTAAAAATCGATTGCAAGATTTGTACTTGACAAACACACAAACAAGAAAGCAAGTTAAAAGCATGGTAAAAATAGAAATGTCTCCAAATTAATGTGGTGGCGAGTGATGAAATGGATTCAATATGGCGACAATCATATTAAATAACTTTAATTTAATTTCAAGTAACCTTAGATAATTGGGTGTATATTATCTTATTTGTATTTGTTTTAATAATTTTTAATAATAAAAAATATATTTAAAAAAATAGCTGTTGTTTTTAAAAATTACAATCTGCGCTTTTTTTTGAGATACCATCTGCGGTTATTACAATTTTCTCACTGGGATCCCTGCGTTTACTGCAAGTGCGTGTTCCTGTTCATGTAATGGTAAACTTGTTTTGGGAATTTTACGCTATAAAAGTAATGTTATATTGTGTAAAAAAGAGTCCTGGTAAGATCTGTCTTGAGACAGACAAAACAGTCAGTAGAGAATGAGACGGTTCACAAATTTTGATAATTAAGGTCTGTTTTCGGTCAGTACATTGGAATAATATTTAGTATCTACATTTCACGGAGTAGGTTGTAAGAGTCTTTGGCTCTACCTCTTTCCGGGAGGGGTAGGTCTCATGTAGAGTATTATCTCCGTCTGGCCTGCTCTTACAAAATGCTTAAAAAAAATTCCGACTTAAAGAATTTTTTTAATAATTAAATATTACTCGTAGAATCTATACTGCATAGCTACCAACCTCCCAAGAAAAAAATAAGGAACACAGCGCGTGACGGAATCGGAAAAAAAACAAACAAAAAACAAGAGCAACAAGATGTTGTATAATATTTTGTAACACAAGAATAGAACTGTAAAAGTTCGCTGTCAGACAATTCTTTGACAAATTCTGATGTTTCGGATCCTATAACTAAATCTTTATCATCCTTCTGACTTTTAAATACATCAAATTTCACATTAAATATACATTTAGAGCTAGTTATGGCGGATATTTTCCCAACTCTCGCCAACAATTAAAAAAATTCGATAACTTTCTTCTCATCTTGTGAATTTTCGGCTCTTCACCTTGAAACATCACATTATATGTTTCATAAATAACAATCACATTTTTCACAAAAAATGCTAAAGCATGATCAAGGTTTGAGCTTAATGTAAGAAAAATTCTTTCTTCCTGCTGCAATATGCCTTTATTATTGGTAGATGATGGTGACTCTGCAAGTGATTTTACTTTTTTTTGCTGATTTTTGAGAAGCACATGAGGTTGGATTTAACTGTTTTACAGAGTTGGGTGAAGCACTTGACACTAATATTAATTTTTTTTTTACTGGTATTGGTGAAGCAAATGAGGTTGATTTTACTTTTTTTATTAGTTTAGGTGAAGCATATGAAGTTGACTTTCTCTTTCTTTCTAATGTTGTAGAAGCTGCTTGTTGTCCAGGAAGTTTTTGTATAGTGTAAGCTGCTAGGAGGGGAAAATATGAATCTCGAAAACGCGATATAAGGGGGAAAAAAGCGATGGTGCTGCGGAAGTAAAAATACGGGACATTTTTGCTTGAAAACGTATTTTCGTAACAAAGCTTAAAAAACGGAACGAATACGTTTTTTACAGAACACTTGGCACGTATGATACTGTACCAGAAAAAAATGCATTCAGTTTGTTTCATGTGCAAGATATATGCAGAATTCTAACTGCTTCTGTGCATGAAAAGCACAAAAGTTTGTAGCATCAGATACGACCAAACCAAAGAAAGCCATTCTTTTTACTTTTCGCCGCAAACGGAATAAATTTCGACGTCTTCTTTTAAAAGGCTTCCTATATCGCAAGACCAATATCTTTGAAACAAACCTTCATTAGATCTTTTTGTGTTTCTGTCTTTTCTTTTGAACGCACAGGGTCATACTCGTTCTTTATGAAGGCGGGCGGATACCATATAAAGGAAGGTCAATAAGATTCAGAGTTCTCATTCCGAGTGACCCTTTGACATCCAGGCGAGAGAAAAAAAAGTGCAGCGATTTTCTATTTAAGAGAAATTTAAAAAATGTTTTCTCTCATATGTTTTAAATAAGACTTCTCTTAAAGAACACAATTTCAATGTTCACAGTTGTTTTATGGTTCAGTTCCGGCACTTAACAGAATCTTGCCGTTGGTGCGTGGATGCCCAGAGTGCTTGATTTCTGTTTGTTTTTTGTCTATATTCGTATTATTTTTATCATCTCTGTTGGATTATTTATTTCTCTTAAAGAATTTAGATATTACTCTTAATTAGGTAAAGTGTCCAGGAAAGCTTTTTAAATATTAATAATATTTAAGGGGTTCCGGGACACATTTAATTTTTTTTTATCTTTTGAGTTAAAATTTTGAATTTTTATGTGATGGTTAACTATATAATTTGCAAACAAAATCGCATGATAAAATTTCGCATAAAGTTTTAAAAAAATTTTGAAATTTAAAATTTTAAAAATAAGTGGAGTAATTTAAAATCGTTATAACTCGAAATATTATCCTTCGAAAGTCAAAAATTTTTCATTTAGTTAAACAGAAATATATAAGTTTTCTAAAATATTAATTTTAAAAAAATTAAAAATGTTTAGATTAAAATTTTTAAAAAATGACGTAACTTATTTTTAAAAAATCATATTTTCAAAAGTAAATATTTTTTTCCAATTTGCTGAGACAAAATTGAAGTAAAATGATTGAAAAACACATGTTCCAAGTTTGAACTATTTGTCTTTAACGGTTCTTGACTTAAAACAATTTAAAGACGAGAAGTGGTGAAAAAAACACATCATGCAGAAAAACGCATTTACAGGTTTAAACACAGATTGACTACTATTGGAATGTTGAAAAAAGAAAAATTAATGTCTCCTATTCTAATTAAGATAGAAACATGATTTAAACGTCATTTCAAGCAGAAAAGAACACAAAATGTTTTAATTCAATAAAATTATTTTCGAAAATTTGAAGGATTTTGTGTCTTGGACCCCCTTAAAAATTTAAAATGATGACATTGATCTTTCCTTTGCTGGACGGTGTAAGGGCGTTAAAGGTAACAGGAAATGTACGTGCATTGCATAATTTTTAATATATCTCTTATCATCTGATAGGGACTCCTTCCCCATTCTTAATTTTTCCTCCAACTTCTTCTAAATTCAAAATTACAATAGCCCGGAGCTTCTGGTTCTGACCTGTCATTCTGTGACGGATAGACTCAAGACTATCTCAACGATTTCAGATTAATCCTCAGCCACCGTGTCTCCTTTTATTAATTCTCCCACCTTAAATAGTTGTCAAACGTTGTATTTACTTATTTACTTATTCCAAAATTTCTATTTATTTATTTTTTAATTAAAAAAAATAATTTTTTTAAATTAAAATTTTTTCACCCTTAACTTTTTATCGTCAACACTTCTCCTTTAATGCTGAGAACGAAAATGTGGCCACAAAAAATTATTCATACCGAGGATATGAAACTGTGCTCTCTGATGCCACTTTAACGTACCATGTTAGTGTTAAAAATAAAGGATCAATTTCGTCAGCACTTGTGCCCAATCTTTCTATCAAATTGTGGTTCACCAACGAAGTTTTAATCGCTTTATTTCTACACTCGGCACGAATTATTCCTTTCATAACAGAGAGACATTTTTTTTCAAGTTTATATTTTCCTCCATAAATGCATTTAAGAATAATCATGGTTCCAAGCATATAAGGTGCTATAGAATAACATATCGTGAATTGTTAAATACATTTATCTGGCTTTTAGCGAATAACATGATGAAATATGTCTTTCGCCGTTATTTTTATTTAACACCCATCATTTTATATAGGATAACATCTTCCTCGTTAAAATCAAACTTAAGCAACTGTTAGGAATTTGTGAGGCAGTTTTTCCTGCTTTGTTAAGAAATACGTAGTCTTTTTTATTTTATTTTACTCGGTGTTCTTTCCTGGTAGGAGATCTACTCTATAATTAATTATCTGTTATATTGTTAAAGTGCACCTATGTTCCGTGTTTATTGTGGGCTCCTAAGCACTACACGCCTGACAAATAAGCTGGGGGCAATTTATTATGTCGTATCCTCATATGGAGCAATGTTGGTTCACAAACTGGAGACTCCGAAAACAGCCAATAAATTTGCGATGAGGATTTCCGTGTATACTGAAGACAAAGTGCTTGGCGCATTGGAAAAAAAATGATTATTTCGCTATCAAACTTCCTTCTTTTCAAATATGTTACACAACACAACATATTTTCACAACATATTTTCTTTTGCATTAACATGCTGGTTCTAAACATTTCCTAAATGGAGAATAAAAAGAAAGAGATCTTTCAATTTGTTTTTATAACTATTGTTGTCACTCCGCCCAACTTTCAAATTAAATATTTCGAAGTGACACCGAACTTATAGGGTAAGCAAAATTCCTACCTCCATTGTCCCGGGGGAGCTCCTTTAAATGAAACAGATCCTGTGATGTTATTCTTTAGGTACTCATATAATATCGAGAAATATTAAAATGTTTAATTCAGATTACTAATGACACTCACGCAACTTTATATATATATTAATTTAGATCACAGTTACATACTTCCCACCGTAAAAACGGGACCGAAAAATATACTCACCAACAGGCGCCGTATCTTAACATAACAAAAATAAAAGAAAAGAATAAACCTCAAAATTTAATTGCGTGTTGCCAAACATCAAAAAGTTATCTCGCGAAATGTGGCAGGAGTCAACAAAGGTAAATCAAACAACGAGTGAAAACCATTGTAAACCATGGAGTCTGCGACAACTATCTTTCTGAGAAAAGTAACTAAAAATTTTTTTTTCAAGATATTTATAGGATAGCCCATTCTGCCTCGGTATTGGAAGACATGGGTTCAATGTTCAATAAAATGTCGCCCGAGCATCGTAAAGAAAACTGAATTTTGAGAAGTATACAGCCAAAATATTTCAGTATAAAAAATAAGCATTGTCGAAATATAAAATAAAAAATAGATAAAAATGTAAAGGCCAACATCCTGCGTTATGGCCTCGAAAAGAAACACGAGAATTGGTGAGGAAAGTCGTTAAGAATAGTATTTCCTCACGTTGTAGATATAATTCCTTTTGTAGAATACCAGCCTTGAAGTTTAGAAACTTAGGTCTAAATCCCCCCCCCCCACACACACACCTGAGTAAACTGTCATCATAAGACTAGAATTATGTCGTATTTAATGGAAACCTGCATCGTGGTTGGCTAAAATTTATTGAAATACTAGATAATTAAGGAACCTATCCACTTGGAACTGAGCCCGTTTAAAATTCAGTTGGCAATTTTCATACTGTGTTGGATTCCTTTATTCTCATATTTTGTCGGGAACAAGAGATTTCTCCTGGAAAAAAACCATAATTTCTTTTCCAGTCGTATAAAGATGTCATTCACTCTCTCCGCTCCAGCACATACAGTATCATTGTTTTTCTGGACTTCTGAGACTTATTCTCCGAAGAAATGCTAGGGATCATTCCTGAAAGGTTACACGGTGCATATGCCCGTGTTGGGAATTCTAAACGAGAGACTAATTTACGAGTAAGTCACGAATGAAATCAGTTTTTTTTCTTCCCCTACCTTATGAACTATACTGGTAAATACATTTCAAAACTTTGAAACGTGCGTCAGTTACGACACATCGCGGAGACCGGATACGCATAAAAATACGTCACGTCACTTGGATTTTGCAAAGAAGTTAAATTACGATGATCTTTGTAACAAAAGGAGCATTTGAGTTTTAACATGCTATAGCAGAAGTATGAATATATATATATATATATATATATATATATATATATATATATATATATATATATATATACAGTTGAATGCCGTTATAACGAACTTGAAGAGACCAAAGGTTTTGTCGCTATATCCGGTGGTTCGCTATATCCGAACCGTTAAGAAAAATGTTAGAGTTCACAAAATGTATAACTCATTAGTTTATGTGTATTCAATAATGATGTATTAAAAAATGATAAAATCTATTTAAAATGATCATTAATGAATTAAATTGACTAAAATCGATTACATTAAACTGACACAATACAAATTAAATTAACTAAAAATGAAGACAAATGGAAATTAATTCATTTTACCTTTAACTGTTGTTTACTGTTTTGATACTGAAATAATCGGTAATCTTCTGCTCACGTGATGCTGATTTCAGAAACATTTTATGAATTTCTTTGTGCAATACATCAAATGACTCCAACACTCTTTTTTACACTGTTTGTGAAGACAAAAACTTATTAATTACACGCATCGCTACTGTAGCATCTGAGATGTTGGGGATTTCGCCATTTATGTGCTCCTCTTCATCAGCATCAGATGCAGAATCTTCGATTTCAGAATGATTCATTTTAATGTCTTCCACAATTTCTTCATCAGTCGGATTTTCACATGTAATTACTTCATCATTACATGTTTCGAACAATTGCAAGTCACAATCTGAGAATGATGAAATTTTGTGCTTTTCAATCCACATCGCGATAGGTAAATCTTCATCATTTTCTTCTTCAACATTCTTTGCTTCTTCAACATTCGTTGTATCTTCAACAGCCTTAAAAAGTTTTTTTTAAAAATTCAGTAGTCGACTGAAAAGAAAGTTCGTTATAGCCGATTCTTAAGATTTCGGAGGTACGCTATAAAAGGATAAATTAGCATTATATACAGTAGGAAAACGACGGGACCGAAATTTTCGTTTGTTATATATCCGTGAGTTCGTTATATACTGGGTTCGCTATAACGGGGTTCGACTGTGTATATATATATATATATATATATATATATATATATATATATATATATATATATATATATATATATATATATATATATGTATGTATATATATATATATATATACATACATATATATATATATATATATATATATATATATATATATATATATATATATATATATATATATATATATATATATATATATATATATATATATATTGTGATGACTTCAGACACCGGGTAGCTAAAAATGTTCAGAGTCAGTCTACTACATTAAATTACAGTTTTATTAAATTTTAGTCGGAAAGTTTGTACACTATTTACACATGAGTTGATCTACCTCTAGACAGAGAGGGAGCTTTGCCTTCGTAATAACCAAATGATTTCGATGATAAGATGCACGTACAGTCACAGCGGAACTAGAAGGTCGGTACACAGCCTCTAGAGTCTAGAGCGTACAGCTCTGAAAATAGAATAACTTCGTAAAGACAGTTATAATCGCGGGAAGCTTATAGAGCGGGCTGCTCTGAAATATGAAGATAACTTCTAGATGAAGTGAAGAACTAACCGAAGCCTGTAGAGCAGGATGCTCTGAGATAGCTATATTTCATGGTGAAGTATTCGTGGACGAGAAGCTTCGAGCGGTTGTTCTGAGAAATAAGTCAGGATCAATTCGGTCGCTCCAGGACAACGTAGACGATAGGTGCTCTCTAGGTGAGAGTCTCGACCAAGTCTGTCCAAAAACTGGATTTCTTCTGGCGGCGTTGGCAACCGTGCTTCCGGTCACGTGACTGCACAAGTTTAGGTTGGCTGGCACAATTTGTGACGTCATGTCCGTTGGCTGTGATTCGCCTGACCACGAGCCATGTGGTCGGTTCTTATAAATCATTAGTTCACGTCGAAATAGTCATTAGTTTACGTCCTCCCAGGCCCGGCGGCTAGGAGCAACACCATTCTTTGCTTGCAGACACCTTGACGCTGATAGATAGAACTGTTCGCTGGTCACCTGCTGTGGGAGGTCCGGCTGTCTGGGTGATTTATTCGGAAAGGTCGTAACGGATTCTTACAATATACATATATATATATATATATATATATATATATATATATATATATATATATATATATATATATATATATACATATATATATATATATATATATATATAAATATACATATATATATATATACATATATATATATATATATATATACATATATATATATATATACATATATATATATATATATATATATATATATATATATATATATATATATATATATATATATATATATATATATATATATATATATATATAGAAATGTAGAAATGTAGAAATATAAAGAATAAATCGAAAGTTTCATCTAAGAGAAATTATTATTAATATAAGTTATACACTTTTTATCATTTTCTATTTTGTAATCTAAAAATGTGTAGGGATACAGAGGAGACTATAAAATGAACTCAGTACCCGTCATATATATTAAAATATCCTATAGAGCAAAGATTTTATTAACTTAGTACCTTAGAAGTTTTATCTTTCCTTGAAACAATCGAGAAATATTTTCAAAGGTGTTTATAACTTTTGCAAATGAATATGAAGACAATATGTTTAGTTGGAGACAACTTGATTAACTAACATTTGGTTATAAAAACTATTGCAACCAAAGTTTTGGGTTTCCTTATTGTATATTTTAACAAGAAATAATCATTTTCAATTATATATTATTATCAAAATATACAGAAGTATGATTAAAAAAGTCTAAGGGACATATATTGAAAACATCTCTTTAACATAACAGCAAAAAATGTAGTAATGTCTATAGAGCAGAATAACGTTTAATGGAAAGAGCTCGAATACCTGATTCTTGAGCATTTCTTATTTTGTTCCCAGTAGAAAGAGAAGATGCAGTAAAAATTATTTTAATGGATTCTCCCAAATAAAAAATAAATAAATAAATAAATAAATAAAAAAAGCAGAAGAAGAAGAAGAAGAAGAAGAAAAAACTTAAGCAAATGACAATTTTCTTTTATGCCTAAGTCTACAGTTTATCGTTTAAAATCCTCCACAGTGTCAGCCAAAATTTAGTAGCTATTTCTTTCAAATACTTCTTAAACAGTAAGTGTTTAAATACTATATATTACGATCACACTTTTAAATTACTCTAAATATTTTGACAAAAGCATAGAAAATATCGATGTACCAAAAGGAAGAAATACATGATTTTTTTCAGATATATCATTTAAATGCACAGTTGGAATTTACTTGCAAAATTTAACAATTACTTTCAGGCTCTATATTTTTTTAAATAAACAATGATAAAAATAATGTTTCTTTACCGTTTTAGTAAAAAGAATAGTATAAATGTATTTTAGGAAAAAAAGCACTAGGGCTCTTAAAAGTAATATTTTAATGATGTCAAAATTCTCTGAATAAAATTTTAAAATAAAGGAAGATAAACAAATTTCTCTTTGCCTGAAACTGTCCTTATACGTATTACTTTTAAACATGCATGCGACTTAAACTACTCATTAATCAAATCTTGATTGAAATGAAATAGCTATGGTTTTTATATTGATTAAAATATTTATGTGATACGCACTACTCACATTTAATTCCTTTCATCTAGTATCCCCAGTATTTTAAACAGTATGCGGCATTATTTCCTTATCCGAAATAAATTTTCAACGATGAAATCGACATTGAATATTGTGTTGCCTTTTGAGAATTTAAATATGTAGAAAATTTAAAAAAAACTGTTGCAGAAAAACTGAATCTGAGAGTTAATAGTTTTAATTGCATGTCAGTATTTCTTCTATTAAAAAATTAAAATTCTAAAATATGCATTTATTTTTGATACCGGTAATGCATCATAATTTTGATTACTGTGGGTGGATGGTTTTGTCCCCAATATTCAAACTTACCCTTTTTTTAAACCTTTCGAAGCCAAAATTTTATGAATTTTACTGCATAAACAATGCCAGTTTTTAGCAATTTTCCGCTAAACTGAGACAAATTTCGCTGTTATTGAGATATACAGGAAGGGATAGAGATATATAGATGTACTAGCTGAAAACCCGCACTTCGCTACGGAGTACATTCAAATTAAATACAACGGTCAATGTATACAATTAATGCCAAATATATATATATATATATATATATATATATATATATATATATATATATATATATATATATATATATATATATATATATATATATATTTATTTATAATAAATACGACGATCAATATATACAATTGATGTAGAAAACAAAATATATTTTTTAAAAAATCGTAAGGGATATTTTTATAGACAAAATAATGTCCAATCGTCTGCCGCATTAGCAAGAAAAAAAATATTTTTTTGTCTATTTAGTTGTTATGCACGTGACGATAAATTTATTTAAAGTACCAGAAAAAGAAATCACGTGATCAGCATTTAATAAATTAAATTCTAAAAATTAATCTTTAAAAATTCACCAAAAATCAGGAAATGGAGGTAAAAATTCGAAAAAAATTTCATTTTGAAGGAATTTTTATGATCTTTCTCGTGATATAAATTTTATAACCCTCAATGTATTATTTTAAATGTAAACGTAAAAAAAGTTTAAAAAACAGCTTAAAAATTTAATTTAAAAAAATCTAAGAAGAATTTTTGAAAAATCTTTCTTCGTGCACCCCTACACTATTAGAAGAATCGCCATGCAAAATTTCAGCCCTTTAGGTCCAGCGGTTTGGTCTGTGCGTTGTATGTCAGTCAGTCAGTCAGTCAGTGAATGAATGAATCAGTTACGGAACTGTTTTATATATATAGATATAGAATTTATATAGAGTTTTAACTCGGTCTTTGGTGATAAAACTTTTCCCTGTGTGCTTAGTTCTCCCAGTCTCTGATTGAAATGGGCTAGAATCATCAAAAAGTGAAGGATCAATCAAAGAAAGGCAAAAAAGATGATATTTTGTCTAAAAGACCGGGAAACTAAAAGTAAGAATCCTTTTCAATCGACTCTTAGATCACAATTAATCAAAATCGACGATAGTTACAAGCTAGGAGAGTTTTAACGTGTACTGAGATGATAAAATTCTCAAAATCTCAAATAGAAAGTATTCGACATGATGCTCTAGTGAAGTGATTCTCAACCTTTTTTTCATCACGGTACACTTTTAATAATTTAAAATTGTGGCAGCATACTAACCATAAGATAAATTTAAAAGAATTTTACTTGGATAATTGATTGATGTATATATAATATATTTTGTAAAAATTGCATACAAAAAAATTCGCAGTGCCGGCACACTTCTAGAATCTCGCGGCATACTAAAGTGCCACGGCACAGTGGTTGAGAATCACTACTCTAGTGTATTAATAGTCCAAATTTCTGAATGTATGAGTGGCTCGATTAATATCGTATATCAGACTATGGCGTATTGCGAAAAAAAAAGAGAATATTTTGCAAGGAAACACTTATTTTAACTTATTTTGTTACTTTTGGATTTTTTAATTACTAAACAGAACTCTAAATTGAACTCACTGAAAATCTTAAAACTTCTAACATTATTTTCGTTGACTGTATTGACGGAATAGAAAATTTTCAAAACTGTTTCAAAATGCTGCATTTCTTGAACCGATTTGAAAAATATCGTTTTATACATTTACGCATGTTTATAATGATATACAACAAATGATATTGAATTAGCGATACTTTATACTGATAGACAGTGCTGTGTATAACAAGTCTGTTTCAAAATTATAATTATACATACATTATAATATGCAATTATACATACACGTAATATAAATATTTCCTTTTATAAACAAATTTTGTTTAGCATAGAAAATATTTATTTTATTTATGTCATTTGTCTTAACAATCAGTGCATATAATCATGCCTAGATTTAAAAATTTAATTAGAGATTAGTCATTAGCATAAATTATTTAATTAATATATATGAGTACGGAAAAGTTACATTTAATGGGGAAAATTTTCAAAAGGAGAATATGAATTATTTCCGGTATGCAAGATAAATAAAAGATTTTCTTCAAAGTACTACCTATAATTCGTCAATTGAATGCACGTCTGTTATAAATAGTAAGCATACGTGTATTTATATATACTAGATACGGATAATAGGATGAATCGGATAATAGGTGTACGGATTAATAAGCTGATAATACGGAATAACAGTGGTTTTGAAACCGCAGTCACCGAATTTGTGAGCCTCATATAATACAGAAGGTCGTTAGCACTTCATGTAAACGATTTTGAATTTTTTTTCTTTTTTTTTTGTCGTTTGCATTTTGAGATAAAAATTTTGCAACTTCAGAATAATCATCTGATACTGTTTTGTTTTGATTGGAATGTAAACTAAAATATTTATTTTGAAAGTGGCTCCTAAAATTGATAGATGGCTCGAAGGTTAGGTAACTACGTTTCCCAAGGAGAAATATTCGTATCAACAAATTATAAAGCGCTGTAAAAATCGCGGTTATGGCATTTTAAAAAAAAAAGGTATTTATAATATATTAAATTTGAAAGAAAAAAAAGTCTAACTAAAAGTAAAAAAGGAAAACATGACCGCGAAACCTCATCCTAAGACTGTTCGAACGCAGGTAAATTTCAAGAAAGTGAAATCTCTGATCCTAAGAGAAAATCCGACTACTCAAAGGTCCATTGCATCGAAACTAGGAATGTCTTATGGCACTGTAAGTAAAATCATTGATAAAGATTTGAAGTTGAAAAAGATGCTTAAACCTAAAGTTCATCTGCTTTTGCCAAAGCATATTGATTAAAGAAAAACAAATTGTAGAAAATTGTATGAAAAACACCTTGCTACTGATAAATGGAAATTTGTGGTACCACTCGATGAGGCATGAGTGTATTTAAGTGACTGCAATAAAAAAGATCAATTTTCTATTGCTCAAATGACGGGAATGACCGTACGAAATGGCTTCGTCAGTGTACAGAAAAAAGGAATTCACGATAGATGCGAGATTTTGTTAATAAGGCAAATTAAAAATAAAAAAAAGTTTCAAGAAAAACCAAAATTAATTCTCCCTCCTATCAGCAGAATATTTTAGAACCAATTTTTTTAAAGAACAAATTCCAACCTTATATGGAAAGGACATTGATAAAGTTGAGCTTCATATAGACAAAGCCTCTAGTCACACGTCTAAATCAACTGCCACTTATTTAGCAAAGAAAGAATCAGAAACAGGAATAAAGTGTATCCCATTTAATGAAATACCTGTAAAATCACCTGACGCTGCTCCAATGGACTTTTGCGCTTTCGGTTTATTAAAACGACCCTTAGGAAAACGGCATCCAAGAACACCGAACGGACTTTGGAAATCCGCCCAAGAGGAATGGGGTAAAATTGATATCACAGTACTCAGAAAAAGTGTACTTTCATGGAAAATTCGAGGTAGAGCTATTGTGTAGAGCTATCAGATAGAAGCAAATCACCGCAAAAAATACAGCATTTATACATAAAACCTAACTATCAAAATCGTTTACATAAAGTGCGAACGACCTTCTGGAGTCAAGCGTTATGTGGCTGGCGAAAAAATTTAAAAACTGGATTATGGAGAACAGCAAAATCATTTACAAGTGAAGAAAAAATTACATTTTCTGAACAGAATAGAAAACAACATAGTGGTGATCTTTAAGAATTTCTTTTTACTAAAATTGTCTGTTTGATTTTAAATTATGAGAAAACTCCTTCAGTTCTGCCAAATAAAACACTATAGATTTTACTTCCCTTTTGTACAAGTTGCTATCATTACGTGATGTACTGAAAAAGTAAATTTAGAACAGCACTGAATAAATGCGACATGAGTTTCTAAAATATATATAATATATGTTATTCAATTTGTTTACACGTACATTTACTAATTTATGTTATCCGCAGGTACAGTACTGGGATAATACGGCACATATAACCATTCTGAAATATATATATATATATATATATATATACACACACATATATATATATATATATATATATATATATATATATATATATATATATATATATATATATATATATGTGTGTGTATATATATATATGTATATGTATATATATACAGTCGAACCTCCATATATCAAACTCTTAGCAAATCTCCATGTTCATTACATAGAAAAATTGTTTCTATATATCGAAAAAAATCTCTATATATCGAAATTTTTTTCAAGACAAATTGGGAGATTTTATTCCACTTTAGAATAAAATCTCCCAATTTTTGGCTTTTGAAACAATATGTCGGGGACTTCAATTCATGGAAAATGTCCCCAATTAATTTTTAGTGTACTGAATACGAACATTTCTTTGAACTTTCCACAAAACTAGCTGTTCAGCAAGATATTCGTAGTTTTTTTTTTTAAAGAATGTAACTGTGATCATTGTAACCACTGTCTGGATTATTGTTTTTTTAAAAGGTATGTAGTACTCAATAAATATTTCATATTAATTCATTTTTTAGTTATTAACTTTCATTTAATGGGATTCGCATATAAATTAGAAATGGAGTTTCGTATACGAAAATTAGCTTTAATTTTTTTAAAGGAGAATTATGATAAAACTAAGCTCAATTCTATATATCGAGATTTCTATACATCGAATTTTTTTCCGGCAATTTGCTACTTCGATATATGGAGGTTCGACTGTATATGTATATGTATATATATATATGTATATATATATATATATGTTTATGTATATATGTATATATATATATATATGTTTATGTATATATATATATATATATATATATATATATATATATATATATATATATATATATATGTATATGTATACATATTTATGTGTATATATATATATATATGTATACATATATGTATATATATTATATGTATATATATATATATGTATATATATATGTATATATATATATGTATATGTATATATATATATGTATATATATATATATGTATATGTATATATATATATGTATATATATATATATGTATATATATGTATATATACATATATATATATATATATATCATGTATATATGTATGAGTGTATACTTATATATTCA
>OU015496.1:182338873-182371373 GCA_907164885.2 Dolomedes plantarius
CCAAAGAACGTGAAGGATGGCTGCGGAAACCCTATAATTTAGTTATCTTTTCGACTGGATATGAGAATAGGCATTGGGAATAAACGTCGAAATGTAATTTCATACGTACGTGATGCATATAAAGTTAAATGTCAAACATGTAGAGACACTTAGAAGTAAAATCATATACTGTTATGATCAAGATGAGCAACTAAAATATGAAAGGAAATAGTATTGGGTTGTTCAGGTTTTTTTTCCCATTAAAATAAAAAAATAATTTTTATATAAAAAAAATAACTTTAATCAGTAATGCATTGACCATTTTATTCAATAACCATTTGCCCTCTTCCAGGCAATTTTATGATTGCACTTTCAAAGAACGTCTGATCTTTTTCAGCAAAAAAATTTTTCAAGGGGGATTTGACACTGTTATCTGAAATGAGAGTTTCACATGACAAGGAGTTTTGCAGAGCACGAAACAAATGGTAGTCAAATGGTGCAGTGTCAGCGCTATATGGTGGATGTGGTAACACACCCCAACCAAGCTCTAATAGTTTCTGACGAATGACCAAACATGAAAGTTGTTTGACATTGTCATGAGGAAACACAATATTGTTACGATCCACCAATTCCGGAAAATGATTCTGTTGCAAAGCATCGTCCAGTTTTGTTTACACATTGGAATTGATCGTTTCGTTCCCTGGTAAAAGCTCTAAATAATCAGTTCCCTTATAACCCCCATCAAACTGATAATATAACCTTCTTTTGATGAATGTCAGATTTTGATGTTTTATGAGCTGGCTTATTGAGCTGGCTCACTAGGCTTGGACCAGGATTAGGGATGCGACTTCGATGTTTTGATAAAGACATCGATGGTTTAAACATCGATTTATTGAAGCCGATGTTTTTTGCTCGATTTTTTACGTTGTCTCGATTTTTTTTAAATGAAAAAGTACCATAATAAAAAAATTTACCACGTAGCATAATTTTCACACTCAGTAAATGTAAGTTGGAATTCTGAAAAGGACGAATACAAAAGAGGGAACGATTCCTTAGCAAACATACAAATGGCAATCAACAACCAATGAACCAATCAGAGCGCTTGGAATGTTCCCGACACTCCAGAACCTTCCATGGGGTTTTATTTTATAAATAGTATATACACGAGAGCAGCCATTTAATTTTTTGTTTTGTTCTGTTTTATATAAGTTGACGTTAATATTATTAGTAAGATGCCTCCCAAAAGTACCGTTTGGAAAAATTTTTGCAAAACCTCTGACAAATTGGCAAAATGCAATATTTGCCTTAAGTCCCTCAAAACTTCTGGCAATACCACGAATTTATATGGACATTTGAAGGCAAAACATGGCGATATTTACAGCGAGAATTTTGAGTCATCAATGTAGCCCAAGGCAAAAACAACCAAGTTTTTGTCATTTGTGTTAGCCCAATCAGAGATTAAAATTAAATCATCCCCCCCCCCCCACGACTAACCGAAGTAACATTAATGTTAAAGGTTACTAAACCAGTTTTAAGAAATGGATGTTCTAAAACATCGATGTTTAAAAACATCGATGGTTTTGGGGCGATGTTTTATTAGCATCGATGTTTTAATATTGAATATCGATGTTTCAAAACATCGATGTTTTGTTATCGATGTCGCATCCCTATCCAGGATCTTTTGCGTTCAGTGATACTGTGAACAATCTATCTCCAGTTATTAATCGTTTCAAAAATGGATCATTTTGGTTACGTTCCAAAAGTAAATTCCGTATGCTGATACGTCGTTATGTTGAATGAATTTCTCTAATTTGGGATCCAAATATGAAGCTTGTTTTAGTAATCAAGCTTTTTCAAATGGTCATCAATGGTTGTTTTGGATAAATTTGACTTCAGCAAGCTCACGTACGGTTATGTGACGATCAGCTTCAATCAGGGATTTTAATTTGTCATCATCGAATCAAAGTTCAAAATCAACTCATTTCAAACTGGAAGTAGTTTCTGGACAATCCTATAAATAATAAAGTTATTTTCACCTACGTATACATTTGCTATTATGAACCATTTTAGTAGTTATTAGACTTACAGATGCATACATACATACATGAATACACACACACACACACACACACACACACGCACACACACACACACACATATATATATATATATATATATATACTCTTTTTACAAATATCGAGTAGATTTAATCATAACGTTTTGTGGCTTGTATATTCGAACAGTTTTGAATAAGAGAAGAAAATAATTCTATCCTGCAGAGGAATCTGTAAATTACATTTAGACTGTCCCGATTGTATACTGGGAAATAGTTAATCATAAAGTTATTTGTTACTCCGAAAGGAATCCTTTTTGGAGGTTTTGTCTAATTTTCGGCATGATTTATTTGACCTTGATAAAAGAAATACCAAATACCCTATTGCGTTTCATGTCTGTAACTTTTTTTTTCCAGATGGTTATCATGTAATCACACTCAATTACGTATGAAAAATCAATTGCTTAACTATAAATACAAAAAAAGATACAAAAAGCATCCAGCTTGAATGTATACAGGGTTGAAGTATTCTGAAGTCTTCCTTTTTCATTATTAAACGGGTTCTAAAGTTAGTCTTATGAAGATTTTTTTATGGGAGACTCCATGAGGTTGATACTTTTAAGAAATAAAGTTCCTTTTCTTTAAGAGTTTTTTTTCTCATTCTTTAGCGTGAAACTGGAGACCAAATGAAATCGTTCAAAAGCTATAATTTAGCTCAAGGGTACTGTTTTGATAAGATGATCAGCCGGTGTATAGGCGATTTATAATAAAGGCTGCCTCTATATAGTGACCTGTTGTACTCGGTATACGATTATGAGTTTTTAATAAGTATACCGCTAAATTATTTAGCTTGATGGACACTTTCTGTAGAGAAGTCTGTCACTACAGCAGATATTGAAGTCTGTCATCTGTATATGGCAGAAAGTTTTAATTTGGTTTTATTTTTATCTTAAATGAGGCAATAAATACAATAAGCTTCCGAAAACTGCAGAGCATATGTTCTTTCGTCTTGATTTGCAGTGTTTTTGACAGACATTATTATTAAAATTATGAAAAACAAATTATGTCCTGTGTAAAAATTACCCGTTTTCTTAATTTTACTCATTAAGGACCACGATCGTCCTGTGGTAAGAAGGAATACGAAATATCCAATAATAAACTGATGTTCCCTTTATTTGAACTTAAAACTAAAACAAGAGAACGTAAAATGCTGCAGATTGTGCGAAACTGGAATGTGCCAAGCATGTCTTATACTCTGAGCTCATCCAACTTGAGAATTGGCGTTTATTCTAGAGCTTTCTCTTCCACCCCCCCCCCCTCGGTATAGCCTCTCTTAATTGGTACCCTCATATGCACTGGTTGAAATTGGTAACTACTAAGTTACTTGCTTAGAAGTCTGCAGTGATCGCCAACGCCCGATGCTGTGAGCATCATTCTCTGGTTGCGAGAAAAACTCTTTGAATCACCGCCTTCCCTTGTAGGTAGCATGCACAGTGATTTTACCCAGTGAAAGTCAATCTACTGTTTTGCATATGGGTGGGAGGCCTTTTTAGATTCGCGTGCTGAGAGAAAGCAGAGTATAAGACTTTTGAAGAATTTACCAATACACCTTGACGGATAAAAAAGTGTACAAAAGAAACCGATTAGTGAATCAGAAACGATTACATAATACCTTACAACCGTCAGAAATCGCTGGTTTCAACTTCAGACTGAAGTGTCACTAAAATATGACAGATGTTATGAGAGTAAATGAGTCGAATTACACCAAGGCGTAGTTTTCCATCATCTTGAGAGAGTGTGTCAAAAACAGTGTTCTAAAAATTTCGATAGTTGGAGTGTTTCCTTTACCTCTTTGATTATGCCTAAATTGGTAAGTTTTGGTTTTGGTTTGGAGCGCTGTGGTCAACTTTTTGCTACACGAGGGCTAATTAGACCGGGACCTACAGTTTAAAGCCGATTCCGAACGGCTACAAACATCCATGCCAACAGTGGGACTCAAACCCACATGATCTGAACCGAAAGCCAGCGCCCTAGCCATTCGGCCATCGCCTGGCAGGTAAGTTTTGGAAACAGTTTGAAATCAGTTCGGCAAAAGCAACTATTTGGGTCTAGGCTAAATACTATTACCCATGTTTATAAGACCTATAAATGCAAGAGAAAGAATTCTCTTCTCTCTTCCCTACGAGGAGTCTTCTAAGAGCGAATGAAGAAATAGGAAGTGTTACAAACATCAATAACTTAGAATAACATGTGGGTCGCATGACAATAGCACATATAAAATAATTTGTTCTCATTTTAATTTTTAAATGAGGAACAAGTAGTTTAATGATGCTTTAAAATCTTTTTTACGGATTTTGTGGCAACGAGACTACCGAACGTAATAAAAACAACTTACCGACAGACAACTACCTTGTCAACACTTGTTAGCAATGAGTTTGTTCAAAATCTCGGGTATAAGTTATGACATAGTTATCCGTAAAGTTTCTATATTTGCAAATAATGGATTAATATGTAGGCTAATCCTCGTGAAAATTTATAGAATTTGAGCTACTTGAAAATATCAGTATAAAACTTTATGTTCGTACTTAATTTTAAGGGACTTCCGACTTACAAATGAAAAATAACTATTTCTGTGTTAAAGCTTTTTGTTTAACAAATTTGAGATAAACAGATAACAAAATGTAATAGAAATAACTAACAATCAATCATAATGTCAACTCATGTATTTTTTTTTCGATTTCATGTTTTTTTTAAACATTTGGTTTTATTTTAACGGTAACTTTCTCTGCCTTATTTCACCAGTTATAACTCTTTAAAAACTATTTTTCTCAGATCGTATTCTCTAATGTTCCGTTTTCCCGTGACTGTCAGTTTTGTTATGATTATTTTGGTTATTTACCTCAAGGGAGTGCATTTTTCGTGGCGGAAGTAGAAGTACCCTAAAGACTGGGTCATCGAGTGCTTTTCCAGAACCATTATTCCGTATTAAAAGATCTTATTTCAGTTGGCATTATAGATAGTACTCTTTTTATATACAATAGGAAAAGAATTGGTTAATTTTACAACAGCACAGAGTGCACGCGAGCTCTAATTTAATTTATATTAGTGAAAGACATCAAATAAATACGTAAGTTATTTCAAACCTTCAAATAGCAAAATACATGACATTTTGGCTAACATGATTACAAAAACGATAGAACATGGCTAAAGTGATTCTAATAATACCTGATTGTCGTTTGGAAATGTTTTAGATAGGTAAGATTCAAAACAGAGGACAATAAACTCATTGGACGCCCTCAGGAATTCTATGAAAAAATATTTCTGAATGAAAAATATTTTTCCCTGATGTTCTCTCTATAGAGGAAAAAAATCAGTAAACGTTGTCTCCTTGTCATGCCTATGATTCTTTTATAACCATAATCGACTTTGGAAAAAGACTGTTCAGACAGAAAACAACCAACCAAATCAGTTGGAACCTCATGAAAGACGATTGTTTCTTTCTCTTTTATCATTTTTATCTCTTTCGCCATTTTTTTTCTCTTATCACAATTTTCTTGAAGTTCATAGAGCCCTACAAGCTGACTTGGTTCACAGAATATTTATAAAATGCGCCAGTCATACATTTACGTTTATTTTGATTGTTTTCTGTTTGCAAAATTAATGTGTTAGCATTCATTTAAGAACCAAGGTTAAGAGTTTAACATGAAAAGCGTTTTCAACCGAGTAAATCGGACGAAGGTAACAACCTTATAAAGAAACTTTTTATTAGGGAATATTATGACAAATGGATAAAACATTTTCTGATTTGAAATTTTGCACGGCAGTTATGAATACAACGAACAGAAAATTTAAGCTGACAGACTAAAATAAATTTACTTGTTTCATTTTGTTTAGAAAAAGAGAAATCCATTAATAACGGTTCCGTGGAAAAGGGTTAAAGCTCTAACGTTAGCCTTCAAAAACAAGTGCAGTGAATTTTCTGTAGATGAAGTTCAGTTATGCTCGATATCAAATCTTATTCCTGAAGTAATTTTTCTGAAAGCATTCTTATATGTGTTTACTTAAAAATTAATTTTTAATCTTTATCTTTTTTAATGATACATTTCTCTTAAAATATTATAATTTTAAAAAAAATTATAAAATTCCTAAATTGAAGCTGGAACATTATCTAGTGTTCTGTTCATTAAATTATTACTTTGGATATTTTTCTTTTAACCATAAAAGTAATTCTACACTGCATATTGGAACTGGTTTTAGTGACCGATAAACTCCTTTGTTTTATTAAAATAATTAATCAGCTTAATGATTATACTGACCTTGATCGCAAATTGTTCGATTTTTTTTTATTTTTACGGTAGTCTCAAGCAATGTTTTAATTCGATATTCTGGATGTATCGCTATCGTTCTTTAATTATTCAGTTTTGGAATTTTTACCGATGGAAAGGAATCTAACCATTTAGTTTTAAATGAATTTGAAATTTAAATTGAAGATGAAAATCAGTATGCTGTTGTCAGTTCGTTCATCCCAAAAATAAAGATGCTCTGATAGCATTTTCATTACTCGTATTTAAGTGTTACTGGAGCACCTTAAAAATATTTAAAACGTATAACATTAGTTTAAATGAAGAATTTAAATGAATATTTTGTTGCACACACATAAATAAATTTTAAAAAATCTGCATATAACATCTCAAAAACGGAATAAATTCATTCTTCATCTCTGAACCCGAAGCTTGAACAAAATATTAATTCTGCTGATATTTAAGCAGGCTATATATCAGTGGTGACCAAGATAAACAGTGTTAGGAGCCATATGGAAATGTCTAGATACTTAGGAGACCCCCCCCCCCCGAAAAAAAAATTTAAAATAAACAAATGAAAAACATTTGATATGAAAGATATTCTAAGCATTTTTTTAAATGTTTCAATTAAATATATCATTTTTCAGATGTTACAATAATTAATGTTTCTAAATTCTTAAATGGTTTTAATAGTTTTAACAAATATTTTCATTCTAATTACAGAGGCTGTTCACACATTTTTTAGACGATGTATATTGTATTCACAAAACTAAATTACATAAAAATTCTTGTTTTTGAAATGTTCTATTTGACATCCTTTATTCTGAACTATCTTTCGACACCGCAATTTCCAGGATAATAATGCCTTTTGAAGTGTCAGAAGAGGTATTCTATCCCATTCCTCCTGAACAGCTTTCAAGAGTCCTGTAAGGGTTTTGGGACGACGTTTGGATAATGCAGATTTTAAAAGTCCGAAAGCACAAAAATCCATAGGTGATACATCGGGAGATTTAGTAGGGATATCAGTGAAGGGTATGGCCTTGATACCAGTTTTTTGTTCCATTTCTTTTAGGAAATTTGCAGTGGATTTTCATGTGTGACTGCTAGCTTTGTCCTGATGGAGTCTCACAGATTGATGGCACTGTGGGTAAAGCGATGGTATTTCATTCAGAAAAATTGGCGATAAAATATGTTCCTGATAGTATTTGGAGTTAATCTTGACATTTTTCCCACTCTCTTTATTTTTAACTTGCCATTATAAGAAAAACCAGCAACAATCATGAATCCCTTAGAAAATATTTCTTTTGATTCTTTGAACTATGCACTTAAATTTTTTTCTCCCCTTTTATGATAATAAGTGGCTCTTTTTTTGTTGCAATCATTTAAATACACCCATGATTCATCTATTGTGACAATTGTTTTCCATTTTTCTTTGGATAAGTGTTTCTCATATAGAATTCTGCAGCGTGTCCTGCGTTCAGCGATATGATTTGGAAGAAGACGATGCACATTGCTTTTTTTTCGCTTTCTTAAGATTTAAATCAACGTTTATCATTTTTTTGCAGTGGACACCGAGCATTTAAATGATTTTGTAACTGTCCTTTCACTAGGGGGATTTTATTTTAACATTAAACAACGTACCTTTGCAATAGTCGAAGACGTCCGTTTTTTCCTTGGATACTTGTTTGGAATTTTTGTCCCACTTGAGGCTCCAATTTGACGTTTTTTTCCTTTCTTGTTGACGATATTACCTATCGACGCTTTAGATATCACAAAACCAATGACTCTCACATTGTTTTTGGATAACGGAGTATGCATATTTCTCTTCGGAAAGAGCATAAATGTAGCCTTTGAACCACTGCTTTGTTAAAAACGCCATTTTGAATAAAAACAAAACTTTCAAGCCGCAGACGATAATTTTCACTTTTAAAAACATAGTACAATTGCAGTTATTTCTTTTGCAGCAAATGATTTTTTATTACCGCTTACCAAAATCGTCTAAAAAATGTGCGAACAGCCTCTGTATTATTTTGTCAAATCATTCAAATCTGGCACATATTGAGTTGTTGCAGTTCGTGGCATTTCAGTTAAATGCTGATTTGTCGACAGTGAGCGTTGTTCATTTTTTACCAACTGTTATTTAAATGTTATATTAATTTAAAAACTATTATTTAAATGTAGAACACAAGGACTCACAGCTGTAAGTACCAAAAGTGGAAGTTATTGTATTAAGTATTCATATATTAACTAGCTGAAAACCCGTACTTCGCTACGGAGTACACTCATTTTAAATACAACGGTCAATGTATACAATTAATGCCAAAAATATGTATAAATATATTTATAATAAATACAACGATCAACGTATGCAATTGATGTAAAAAAATTTAAAAAAAAATATTTATAAAAAAATTGTAACGTATATTTTTATTGACAAATAAATGTAGAAGAAAATATTCAAATTGAATCTAATGGAACATACTAAAGAATATAGTACAGTTGATATAGTTTGAGGAACATATCTTTTCTTGTATTTTAATATTTTTTTGGATAATGTCCAATCGTCTACCGCATTAGAGAGAAATTTTTTTTTGTCTATTTCGTTGTATGCACGTGACGATAAATTAATTTAAAGAACCAGAAAAAGAAATCACGTGATCAGCATTTAATAAATTCAATTCTAAAAATTAATCTTTAAAAATTCACCAAAAATCAGAAATTGGAGGTAAAGATTCGAAAAAGATTTCCTTTTAAAGGAGTTTTTACGATATTTCTCGTGATATAAATTTTATAACCCTCAAATTATTATTTTAAATGCAAACTTTAAAAAAGTTACAAAAACAGTTTAAAACTCAATTTTAAAAAATCTAAGAAGAATTTTTCAAAAATCTTCCTTAGTACACCCCTGCACTATAAGAAGAATCGCCATGCAAGATTTCATCCCTTTAGGTCCAGCGGTTTGGTCTGTGCGTTGTATGTCAGTCAGTCAATCAGTGAATTAGTGAGTCAGTGAGTTACGGAACTGTTTTATATATAGAGATTATTAAGACATCTTTATTATTTGCATTAATTATTAAAACATCTTTGTATTAATTATTAAGACCTTCTTATACTAATTATTTGAAAAATTTATTATTGAACCAAGAGCCACAAAATAAAGATAATGCAGCTTTCGAGCCACAGTTTGGTCACCGCTGTTATAAGGTTATACTTCTCTAGCCGGCTACCCCTCTAAACGGCATATTTTGTTCAGACATGATTGAAGACTCCATACGCCCAATATTATGGAAGAAACCCCTCTCCACGGCCACCCCTCAAAACAACCACTTTTTTCGGAACCATTACTGGCCGCCGTAGGGAAGTTTCACTTTATATCCACGTGTGAGGAACAGATTTAACATTGCCAGGTTTCCTAACACCGCCGGGAGGATAAAACTGTTCAGACGGCTGGCTTCGAAGTGCAGAGGTGTGCGTTTAATTCCCTCCCCTGAATCATTACGACTATTAAAAAGACCATTGGTAAATCGTTAGGAGGCAAGGGACAAAAGTATTCCTCGAGGAAAAAAGTAACATCAGCGTCAGAGAAAAAAAATGAACGTCAACCACTTTACGTCGTAGGGGGCCAAAAACTGTCTAGTGAACTGGCCACAAAAGATGGGGAGAAGAACTTAAGAAATCGCGTTTCCAATATGAGTTTTTTTTTTAACTAAGAGGGCCGGTAGGGTTCAGTGGTCAGCAAGGAGTCCTCAAGTCTAGAGGGGAGGGTTCAATTCCTGTTCTTGGTAGATGGGGGTTTCAACATAATGATTTTGAATCAATTTTAATTTTACTGAAGTTGTGCAGTGAAGCAGTCTATTTCAATTCTCCGTTTATTATCATATTGACAATAACATAATGAAAAAAAAATTCAAGTAGTCTCTTCTAACGAAAAAACCGCGGGTTATTAATGTAGGATTACTTATTGTTGCTTACCTCTTTTGTATGTATGTATATATGTTTGTTATGTATATATGTATCTATATATATATATATATGTACGTATATATATATATATATATATATATATATATATATATATATATATATATATATATATATATGTGTGTGTGTGTGTGTGTGTGTGTGTGTGTGTGGGAACGCCCTCTGGCGCTCTCTACTGACACCCGCCGCCTTTGACTGTAACCTTGCCAGAGTGAGATAAGCGCTTGGGTATATAGGATGTATTTGCGCGGCATACAAGAGAATACGAGGCGAAGACGAGAGGAAGACGAGTAATAACGCCATTTTAATGTAAAACACGTGTTTTACCTGCATATGGCGGAAAGATTTCTGTTTTATCCTGTAAATGACTATTCAACGACGCATTTTAAATTGTTTTAGTGTAAAGTATCTATTAGGTGTTATTCGTCAAATGTATTGTCTCGTGTAAATAATAATAATCGTATTTGTGTAGCAGTATTCGTGTCATTAGAGTGAAGTTTCTGATGATCCCCTAAAACCCCTAGACACCAACCTTTCCTTATACACACACACACACACATATATTTATATATATATATATATATATATATATATATATATATATATATGTGTGTGTGTGTGTGTGTGTGTGTGTGTGTGTGTGTGTGTGTCAGTCAAAATTTTGACTCATTTTAGTACTTTTCTGTTTAACTGTTGACCACTTGCCCAAGCGATGCAGACTAGGTTTGGCGCGCTGCCAAAATTATAACTCGCGACGACGGACGGTTTTAGAATCTGAAATTTTGCTTTCTGGAGGATCGTTATGGGGGAACGTAATCCTACGTTAAAAAATTATACGTAAGGTTTGTAAGCAATGTATGACACCGATTTCAAATTTCCGGTCGAGGATAAAAGCAGTTCTACTTTGGATATGTAGGTTCCTCATATAATTGAAGGTAATGAATTTGCGGTTGAAGGTATTTTTGTAGCTATCGCACGGCGAGTGCGCTTGCAGTAGTATTGGAGCCTACCTGATATGGGTAAAAAAATCAGTAGTTAAGAGTTTGAAGCTTTCAATAATTCACTGCAGGACCTCTTTTAGTTGTGATACAAAAATCAAATACTTAAACCTGTCTTGTCCCAACTTGCTGTAAGAATTCAAAAAATCCCCATAACTGCATATCTGGCATCCTGTATCTTTACTGATCATTGGTAGTAAGTCCTGTTAAAGTTATAGTCAGTGCCTGTCGAGTTACAGGATGGAAGTTGATAGAGGCTTCCAAAAACATCGATGGAAGACGGTGGTGGCTAGTTTAATATTCAACAAAATACGCTCTCAAAAAGGATTACATTTAAAGGAAAAATACAAGTATGGAACCCGTAACTGAATGAAGAAAAAAAAATTATTTTATCTTAAAGGAATTTTATATCAGATTCTATTTATTGCAATGGAAGATTTTAAACAGCAGATGTTAGGAAAAAGTAAAACATCTGTAAAATATCAGTGATCGTATAAAACGATATCCGCTTAGAATCTGATCTTTAATTCTCATTCGATTACAGTCATTAGTTTTAGTTTGTAAAATAATTGAGAAATACATTCCACATGTCATCTGCCGTAATACTCCTAATTCTTCCTGTTCCCCACAATCGTTTTTGAAGCTTTTCACTCACATAAACATCATAAAGAAATATAATTGTCCGCTGTACCTAATTTGTCGCCGAGTACAAAAGGCTTCCTTCTAAGTGAGCAGATAATTTCTACAGTTTCGCAATAGTCTACAGGCGGAAAGATTGAAACAACGATACGAAAGGCATTTAACTTTGACCTACTTTACGCTGCACGTACAGCATATCAAATGTAATAAATAGACTTTTTCTGAAGCGTAGACAGGAAGGTTTTGGGGATTGGGCGACGATCATTCATAACCATTGTCACTGTTTTTTAGTTTTCATCTTCTTAATTCCGATGATATACGACTCATATAAAATTACTTTTTACTACTTCTCGTGACACAAGGAGACACAAAGTTATATTCTCTGATTTCTGTCTGTGTTTTGATTTTTAACACTAGTGTAACGTAAAATATGTTAAAATTCATTAACTATTTTGTTTTAAATTAAAAATTTTTTATGTAATATTATAGTTTATTAAAATAAAACATATTTTGAGTTTCTACCAAAATATTAGTTGTACTGAAGAAGCAATATCTTTTGTGTTCATAAAAAAGATGATACTAAAATTTTAGACTTTTAGTAGCTTTTTTTTCCCAATAAACAACTACGCAATAAATCGGAAAATGAGGTAAGAAAAGATGAGCAGAAGATCATGCCCCCCCCCCTCACCCCCCCCCCCCAAAAAAAAAAAATTATATATTAAATTGATCAAAGCATCAATACCGCGATCAGGATAAGAACTCGCTTCTCTGAACTTCGAGGAATGGATTCTACTACTGACTACACTATCCCGGGAATATGACAATAGAGTCGAACCTCGTTATAACGAACTTCAAGAGACCAGAGGTTTTGTTTGCTTTATCCGGTGGTTCGCTGTATCCGAACCGTTAAGAAAAATGCTAGAGTTCACAAAATGTATAACTCATTAGTTGCAATGTGTATTCAATAATGATGTATTAAAAAATTATAAAATCAATTAAGAATGATCATTAATGAATTAAATCGACTAAAATCGATTACAGTCAAACCCCGTTATAGCGAACCCGGTATATAACGAACTCACGGATATAAAGAACGAAAATTTTGGTCCCGCCGTTTTCCTATTCTACGTAATTTAATTAGCATTGTGTCAGTTTAATGTAATCGATTTTAGTTGATTTAATTCATTAATTATCATTTTTAATAGATTTTGTCATTTTTTTAATACATCATTATTGAATACACATTGCAACTAATAAGTTATACATCTGTGAACTCTAGAATTTTTCTTAACGGTTCGGATATAGCGAACCACCGGATAAAACGAACAAAACCTTTGATCCCTTAAAGTTCGTTATAACGGGGTTCGACTGTACATTAAACTGACACAATACTAATTAAATTACGTACAATAGGAAGACGGTGGGACCAAAATTTTCGTTCGTTATATCCGTGAGTTTGTTATATACCGGGTTCACTATAACGGGGTTCGACTGCATATTATTATCGACTTCCTACACAAGATAAGCAGACTTTGTAGACTTCATATATACAGATATTCGTATCACTTTCAATTTCTAGAATGGTTTTATCTGGTACCAACCTTTCATCACGATCGCACATTTACAAATTTTCATAAATAGTTAGGAAGAAGAAAATTATCAGTGGGATAGCGCATGACTTCTTTCAACTATATTGGAGACAATTATATTTTTAAAAGTTAGGAGCGCTGATGAAATCGATAAAACCGAAGAAATTAGAAGACGAAATTTTAAAATTGAAAAACGCTTAATCTTTCTCTAAATCTGTGAAAACAATCGTAATGGATGGTTTGTTCGAGGAATTGAGAACAATGGAAAGAAAAATAAGGTTCAACATTTAAATAACACTATTGATCAAGATGTAGTAATGCAATAACATGATTATGCGGCAAACATTCACGTTAAAAACAACATTATATTCATTGTTTTATGTGATTGATGTTTGGAACAATGCTTCTAAAGCGTTTTTCTTTCATCATCCCAAACCACTCATTATAATATCCTTTCTACCAAGAGCAGATGAAACACAATCTACTGTACTCAAAGAGAGAGACACCGACAATTTTAACTCTCTAAAATGGAGAGAGATCAGAGAAAAAGAAGAAAATAAGTTACATGCCTTTTTTTTAATTTTAAACAATCTCCTTAACAGCCTCACGAAAAACGTGAAATTATTTACCATGAAAAATTTCCAACTACCGAGGTCCCAGTTTAGAAGAGCTGGAACAATATAGTTTCACATCGTCATTCGGGATATAAAAACTGTTTCCTTTCACACTTTTTTATTGTATTTTTATTATGTATATAATAGCCGTTGTCTCTGTATAACACTTCCGGGCTGTACCCATCTTTCAATTGAAGCCCTCAGTAAACAAACAGCCGGTTAGGCTTAATTTCAATTTGAGATGTGGATCAGAATTTTTTCTTACCTAAAAACTAATATCTTCTCCATCAAATCACGTTTGTTCAGCCTATTTTTCTATAAAACATTCAGAACTAAAAAAAATTGGATGTTTTTAGCTGTATATTTAACAGTTTTTAAAAATCTGTTTACTTTTGCGATGAATTCTGAAAGTAAACAAACTTGAATGTGAATGAATTAAGTAACTCAAGTATTCATATCGCGTAGTGAGCTGTAAAAAACTGGATGGCAGTCTACTACTCCAATCGCATGAAAAACTAAATAAATAAAAAATAATGAAAGGGTTTGCTTTTACAAGGTGCGTGGATTAAATGCAATATTGTTAGATAATTCGGGATATTTTTTAACTTTCATATACTTTTTCCATTATGACGTCATTATTAGTATTATGACATCAAAATGACGGGTTACCTTCTAGTAACACTATAATCCTCTTTTGCAACAGGACAGATAAACAGCCCGCGTTTGTTGGTTTATTGGCTAGGAGCACTACGTTCATCTTTTGCAACACAGGAGCTAAACTTAAGGGGACTCACTACTCTTAAATCTTTAAACAATTCGATTTTTTGAAAAAAAATATAGGTTAAAGCCTGATTATTTCTGAACAAAATAAAGCAAATCACATGAAAATATTCCGCTTAGTTCCAGAGATATTGATATTCTAAATATTTAATTAACGATCAAGTTTATGGTAAGAAAAATTTTAAACTCATTTTTCTCATAAAGTAATTTTACATCATTCTGCAACTGATATCTCAAAAACTATGAAACATAATTCCATGAAATTTTTATCACTGCTTAATCATGTTATTTTATTGCGTCTGAACTAGAATTACTGCAATCACTGCATATTTTGTTATTTTTTTTCATGGGTAAATTAATGCAAAAATCTAAGGAAATTTTAAGTATATTTTGAGCAGTTTTTAAAAAATTGAAAAAATATTTTATTGTTGAATGTTTTATGTTCAATTGTATTTTGAATTATTTATTTTAAATATAAAACAGGAATTATACATTTAAGTGTAAAATTAATTTCATAGTTCTGCGCGCAAACCTGTATACAATTAAAATACTTAAAAAACAAGGTATATCTAAAGCATTAAAAAAATTAATTAAAATTATTTTTAGAGTTGAAAATTTGTTTATTAAAATAAATATATCAATTTATCATATACATAAAATTTGGAAAAATTGGGAGTAAATTGAAATAGTTGCAAAGAGTAAAAAAGTATGAAAATATGCCTTATTTCCTCGACTTAAGGGTCGTGAGTCCCCTTAAATGGACCAGGTCTAAAGCTTTTTTTATGGATGATGTGTTAAAATGCCGTGAACATCTTTCATACACAATGTTTTATAATGCCATGCGTGGCTATATGAAGGGTTAGAATTTCAAATGGTGGGACGAATCTAAGGCTGTAAAAACATTTCTGACAAGTAAATGAGAACAGTAGCGGACGATGGTTTAGGCACAGGCCTTCGAGTTCGCAATTTCGATTCCTGGAGGAGGCATTGTTGTTTGTAGCTTTTAAGTATCAGCTCTTGATCCTCCAATTTAGAGCCTAGAGATTACAAACCCTCTTCAGGAACCGAATTTATGGACTCGAAGGCCAGGGCCAAAACCTTCATCCACCATCTGTCACTTATAACTGTTTTTTATAGTTCTAACTCGATCACATCATTTGAGCTGTCAGATCTTCTCAATGTTACTCCTATTATAAAACAATATTGTTCAATGGTCTTTACGTTACTTCATTAAATCTCCCTTAAAGAAAAAACACTTTCTCCAAATTTTGTATTACTAATTCAGGTTTAGGAAACACTGGCCAATAACACAACCAGCCATTTATGCTGTTCAAGCTCCTCTATTAAAAAATTCCTTTACTGCTTATTATTCATAACCACAAACGGACTCTATATCTGTACTCTGGCTGTAATTAGGTAGGATGACCCTTTTTTTTTTAAACTACTTTTATTTTTCTTCTAACATACATTAGTATATTCTCCTTCAGAAAAAACCCGCAACTAAACTTCCCCTTTTACAAGAGTTTTTAAACTATAGGTTTCTTAGCGAATCATGTAATTGTTTTAACGTAAATAATTAACCCTTTAAAACAATGCGATCCTCCATCCGAAAGAGCATTACAAATGGAAATAGGTGTATAAAAACAAAAACTACCCTTAAGTAGTTTGTCGTCTTCAACTTTGATCATGAATAAAATCTATGTGTTTAGAGTAATAATTATAGGCTAGACACGACTGCGTACTTGCATTATAGAAAAAAGTAGATAAAGACATACTTGTTTCATCTGAAACCTTAGACTCACTTAATGCTAATTAAATATGGCAGCATGTTGTTGCTGATTTTTTTTCCCATTTAACTTTCCCAAAAGGAGGCAAAAGACGTATTAAAAGATGACGAGACATTCTTAGACTTTTACTATTCTAAGCAGAAAAGAAAAAAACAATGTTATGTGTTGAGTGAAGGGGTTTTCAATTATTTAGCATAAAGTAAATATAGGGTTTTGATGAAACTCGAAAACAGCTCAAAGTTTTGTTTATTACTAGACCACCCGTAATCTGTTAGATCATTTACTATTCATAGGTTATGAGGGACTCAAGCTAATTTGTATACTCTACAGAAATGGAGGTTTTTTTATGTAATTAAATATTTCAGTCTTATCGCTTTAATGATAAAAATCAAGAATCGGAGTTGATTAACCTCATATTTTTGACAAGTGACTTCGATGAGCACAATGAAGAATGTTTTTGATGACATTTTTGATTGATTCGCTCTATTTTAAAAGCACTCGATTTTCCTCTCTTAATCAGCATATCTAAGCTAGAGTCCTTGTTTTGAAATTGAGACAGTTTTCTCGCGAATAGAAGATTCCTCTTTCAGCCGACAAATGTCTGCAATGAAATGTAAAATGCACTTGTCTTTTGTCTCGACTTAACGAGGAATAAATTCTCTAAGAAATATGACTCGAAATGGCTAGAGTTCAGCCTGACTTCTGTTCATATTTTTATTACTTTTTAGGATCCTTTCTCGCCAAATTTTGCAATATTTGAATATTATTTTGGTTTTAAAGGATGACCAAGAGGGAGAGATAGAGAGAGAAATAGTATTTATACAAGAGACAGGTGTGATAAAACAACACGGCGAAGCAACACAGCTGTAGACGTAAACTATATTTTCCCTTTTACTGAACGAGGGATTACACAGCATTACGGGCATCAGCACAAAAAATCTTTCTTAGTTTAAAAAAAATCAAAAACAAAATAAACACCTGCCCAAAAGGCATTCGCCAGACTTAAATGTAAACCTAAAAATTTACTAAATAGTTGCTCATAGGAAGAACATTAAGAAAATAAATAATAATTCGTCAGCCCATGTCATGATTTTAATGAAATTTACTTTATTCTTTTTCTGTTTAATTCAGGGGGTACCGTATTTTTACAAATATAGCGCTAATGTGAACGGTTTTTACTGTACTAAATTACAGACAAACAAGCTCGGGTTTTTAGAATTTTACTAGACCATCCGTTAGGTCCCCACTATGTAAAGCTTATCAAATATTGAAGCTAATTTCAATATTTGATAAGCTTTAACATTGTAATTTTAGCATTATACAGACAGTAAGCATTTTGATATATCGTAATACCTAAGGAAAACTTTGAACTCTTTGAGTATCCGATGTAAGATGTTGAATTTTACTTTTTCGAGGAAATTAAAGATTGAGTTGTATGTTATGTTATGTCCAGTTTCATATTTTGATACGTTTTCCACGGTTACTTGCAACTGAAGAAACTAGGAATGTCTCTCCATAATTATGGGGTAAAGAAAGAGATATTAACAAGAACGCATTAAGTTTTATTCCATTGAAATGTTTATTTATGCCAATATATATACATTCAATGTTGGAGAAAAATACGGAAGGGAAAATAATAACATTACGAGAAACCCGTCACATGTTCGGGGGGGGGGGGGGTATTTTTTGTAGGTAATGAAGATTTCAAGCTCATTCCAGTATGAAGATTGTGTCAATATAATTTTATTAAATAATATCTCTCTTCGTATTTATCATTAATCAAAAATAAAAATTAATTAATCAACATTATTTCGAGAAGTAACTTCTGTGCATTTTTTGTGTGTATTAGAATGCTTTTGATGACCATATATGTTTTATATTCGTCATTTACAAGGTACTTGCATATTTTCATTTCATTTTCATTGACTTGCCGCGCTACATAGTGCTGTTTCACTGAATGTGAGCTGGTAGACTCCTCATTAAGGCAATGGCTGGCAGTAATAACAGCTGATATGAAACCGCCTTCTTTCGTCTAAATTTAACCAGGGATTAACTATGAAATAGAACTAATGTTATCTACCACTCGGTATTTACGTTCCTGGGCAAAATTTGTTTTATGCTGTTTCTACTCATAACGACAGATGTTTTTGCTGTATTGATTTCCCAAAAATAGACTAGGTATTGTCAAATAAACATTAAATGAACAAACAATTATTCCTGTCTCTCGATAAAATATGTCAAAGCAGTATCATCTCTATCGCAGCCACTCGTATGCGTTTCGTTGTATAGAACAGATTCGACAAAGAAATATATATATATATATATATATATATATATATATATATATATATATATATATATATATATATATATATATATATATATATATATATATATATATATATATATATATATATATATATATATATATATATATATATATATATATATATATATATATATATATATATATATATTGTGGCATTTCACCACATGATTTCCATAACAACAAATAATAAGCACAAACGACGAGGCAGAGTTCTATAAAATTGCAGTCCTTTATTTCAGAAGAGTTGGGAGCGGATATCAGAGCGTCCTTAGCATGACGCGAAACATACAAGTCTTTTTACATACACAGCCAACAACAGAATAATCCTGCTCTCTTAGTCAGGGGCTGTACCAAAGTCAGCGACTGTTTACATCAACACAGATGTTTTTCGTGGGTGGTGCGGTTGCTATACTAAGAAGCACATTGGGTGCGCTTTATCTTTATGATATTGTTTGACACTTTTGATCCTTTATCTCTGGCACCTGCAGCCATTATCTCTGAGATATTGTGAACTTCGGATTTTAGATGACTAGACACGGGGTTTTGTTACTCCTTCTGGGCGGCACGGCTAATATTCCTATCAACTGAAAAGAATTTACTGTGTTGTTTTCCCCACTGGAATTTGCAGATGTTCACTTGCTTTTGGGTGGGCTATTTCTGAGAAGAGGGTCCTCCCTTAACAGATGTGGGGACCCGAATTATAGAAATAGACGAGATTCAACTTATAATGTCAAGATTCAACTTATAATGTCACATTCCCCCCTCCCAAGAGGCTATCATCCTATGCCTGCATAGGGTGAGAGACACCTGAGTGTGAGTATGTTGGGACCTCACCTAATTCACTCTGCAAGATCAACATTATAAGTTTTACTACCTCAATTTTTTAAGTTAAGTCATAATCGATATAAAACTCTTGATCTGCAGTATCAAGCTCTTTATATCGACATACGTTAGCTGGAATTATAAATCTTTCCGTCTCTCTGGAGAAGTTCTCCACCTACCTAAATTCCTACATCTCCAGTCATCGTGTTCAATACCATAACAATACAATTACTCGGCCTCAAATTAATAGGTGCACAATTACAACAATAGTCTAATAGTAATTAAAAGTACATAATTATAACAATATTAGTGGGATAATAAAATAAGTAATAGGATAATATACTAGTATAGCCATGAAAAGAATAACATATAAATGGCAAGTGATATGGCATAATTGAATCTCTCTGCAAATACATCAATAGTCTGGTAATAATTATGAATAAAATAAGGTATAAGATAATATAATGGTATAGCCATGAAAAGAATAACATAGAAATGGTAATGGATATGGCTTAATTGAATCTCCATGCAGATACATTATACCGAAAATCAGTTCTAACTCAATAGTAATCTACATGAAATCATACACAAAAACAATTCAATTCTGATACTTGTAAATCAATGCTAAATCAATACACAGAAATGATACATTAACTACTTCAATTCAGGTAAACGTAACTCAACATTAATCAAATATGAAGGCATATTGACAATCACGCACTAAATTAGTTCAATTCAGAAAAATATAACTCAATACTATTTACACTTCTAGAGCACTGGTTTACTCGGATAATAATTACTATTTATACAATTACAATAATGCCAATATGAGCATAAAATAGATAATATGATAATAGTGCGTAATAATGAAAAAGAAATAACAGGTGATATAATATAATAAAATCCTTACTAAGACACAAATATATCATATGAACACAATGCTTTTTACAATTATTTGGATTATTCATCTCTTTCATTCCACTTAAATTCTCTCATGTTTTTTAATTCACTATATTCTTTAATACAGGGGAATAACTTCTATTTTTCTTAACCTCAAGATCTCTTTCCTATACTCTTCTAGATCCCTACATTGAGCGAAAATTAATCCTTTTACCCTTCCAGTATTCATCTCTCTCAAGCTCAATTTTTGCATTACCTTATCCTTCTAACCTAACTGTAGTGTTCTGACTTATGATGACATCTGCTAATCAGAGTACTAATTTCTCATGATAGCTTGTCTTTGAATAAGCCTGTCCTATTTAAATGAATTTAAGATTCTACTGAAAGGTACAAATTTCCTCCTTCCATTTTTTTCTTAAATCCATAATTTATATATAAAAAAAATAATAAAATAATTCTGACAACTTCAGCTAGTTTGGTTAAGATAAAATTATTATTCGTCTCTTTTTACACACTCAAAGGAATCGGGGACTCGCTCTTTCACCTCCCCCTCTAAAACACTACTCGTCGTTTGACCTACTTCTGTTGGGTGGGGTCAGGGTTCACACTGTTACTCCTAGCACGCTCTATAAGGCCTCAATGCTACAGGTAGTTCTGACGTTGTAATAATTCCTAGCAGGCTCCATATTCACTCTCCCAATATCATATTTACTTTTAGGAAATATACCAATAAACAATGACAATAGAGGAATGAGCTCCGACGATAGATTCATGTTAGCAAATTCAGGTAATTTATCCTGAATGGCATTCTGAGTCTTATAGTCTTCAGTCAAATCAAGTGTATTCCTGATTTGCATAGACGTTTTTGGATGCTCATGTTCTCCATTGCCATTCGTTAGCATTACATCATCACAATTAATTTCAATACGACCATAATATAATTTAGCACAGTTATTATCATCAGGATATTCATTTATCAATTTACTCGACTCACATATATCATCACAATTAATTTCAATACGACCATAATAAAATTTAGCACAGTTATTATCATCAGAATATTCCTTTATCATTTTACTCGACCTACATATCAATACACGTGACACCTAATTCAAATTAACAAAATACCAATTAAAATTATATACCAATACACTACGCAATTACTAATTACACATATGAAAAGCATTGAATTAACCTCTACTCACAAATTGAAATTAATAAAATGTCACTTAAACAATTATATACCAACACACTAAACAAATGCTACCCATAAGCATGAAAAATAGTAAATCAACACTTACTCACAAATTTAAGTTAATAATAATAATAAAACATACTGCTAACGGAATCCAACAGACGTAAGATGACACTACAATCACTTAATTTAATGTTCAGGTTAAATAGCTCCATATGTGGTAAAGATAATAATAAATGTTTCAACTGGGTATCTACTGTATAACATACACTTTAATAGTTCAAGTTAGAAAACCTATAGTAGCTTATACACTGATAATGTTATCAATAGCAATCTTACCTTGCGTTTGTTGCACTGTTAGCGGTAACACTGTTTTAATGAATTGTCCGTTATAATCACTGTGTTCCGGATTCTCTAAACACCATAGTTGGTTACTATGCACTTCATTAAAGTTTTGCAGTAAGAATCTATGAGCTGAGCCCATCACTCAACGTGATCACAAATACACACACACACACACAGAAAACGCTAAAAATAACACTTCGTCGCTCGATGACACTTAGGGCGACATCAAAGGCTAATCAGAACATTTGACAATCGCACTGCTCGATATTTCATTTTTACACACCCTAATTGGATCTGTGAAGTCGACAGGGTCTGTCTAATCACTAATAAATGCCTGTGCCCATTCATTACTCTCTTGTTCTACCACCTTCTGTCCAGGTAAAATGCATCTCGAGGACTCACCACATAACACTGTACAGCTTTCCGACACGAATATTTTACTTCTGAATATCGGGGAAACATTGCCACTCTCAAATGGGTTTAGTCCCGATCTCTTGTCAGCCCCTCTAGTTTTAGGTTTCAGAGAAAGTTAATTTTCTCCCCTTACTTAGTTTGTCCGCAGCTAGTGTCAACGACCTCTGATTATCACCGCATTATCACCGAACTCCTTCCATCTTTTATATGAAAACGAAACTGTCTTTCCACTGTAACACCAGTGAGCTATCACCGCATTCTCTTCCTTCGTAACGTGGGTGAAACATGATACCCTCCTCTGTTCGGTGTGGGTAATTGGGAAGCACGGCTCGTCCGCCATGTTTGTCCTTCTTGTCTTCTATTGCCTTAAAAATGCATATAAGTTCATTTAATCAATTTGATTTCTTCTTATTAAAATCCATTAGGTGTTCCTTCGCAAAGTAACATCCTGTCGACTTGTGACATTTCACCACATGATTTCCATAACAACAAATAATAAGCACAAACGACGAGGCAGAGTTCTATAAAATTGCAGTCCTTTATTTCAGAAGAGTTGGGAGCGGATATCAGAGCGTCCTTCTAGCATGACGCGAAACATACAAGTCTTTTTACATACACAGCCAACAACAGAATAATCCTGCTCTCTTAGTCAGGGGCTGTACCAAAGTCAGCGACTGTTTACATCAACACAGATGTTTTTCGTGGGTGGTGCGGTTGCTATACTAAGAAGCACATTGGGTGCGCTTTATCTTTATGATATTGTTTGACACTTTTGATCCTTTATCTCTGGCACCTGCAGCCATTATCTCTGAGATATTGTGAACTTCGGATTTTAGATGACTAGAGACGGGGTTTTGTTACTCCTTCTGGGCGGCACGGCTAATATTCCTATCAACTGAAAAGAATTTACTGTGTTGTTTTCCCCACTGGAATTTGCAGATGTTCACTTGCTTTTGGGTGGGCTATTTCTGAGAAGAGGGTCCTCCCTTAACAGATGTGGGGACCCGAATTATAGAAATAGACGAGATTCAACTTATAATGTCATATATATATATATATATATATATATATATATATATATATATATATATATATATATATATATATACACTGAAGTGCCACTGAATTAGGGATACCTACCTAGTAACGAGTTGGGCCTCCTCTGGCCTTGATAACGGCTGACACACGACGAAGCAGAGATTCAACAAGTTTCTGGAAACGTTCCACGGGAATAGCCTGCCAAATATTGGCTAATGCTGTCCATAATTCAGTAAGGTTCTTTGGTGCTGTGTGATGGCCTTTCACGCCTTGTTCCAAAACATCCCAAAAATGCTCAATAGGATTTAAGTCTGGGCTTCTAGGTGGCCAATTCATGACAGAGAAGTCAGAGGAATGCTCA
The DNA here is from genome assembly GCA_907164885.2 of Dolomedes plantarius. Classification (NCBI taxonomy): domain Eukaryota; kingdom Metazoa; phylum Arthropoda; class Arachnida; order Araneae; family Dolomedidae; genus Dolomedes; species Dolomedes plantarius. Next base: position 182,362,999 of record OU015496.1, read on the forward strand.
TCCAACCAGCCAGTAGCCAACCGGGACTTGTGAGAGGTACAGTTGTCTTGCTGGAAAACTCCATTACCGTGCGGATAACAGAACAGCATAAACGGATGGAGGTGATCACCCAGCAACTCTACGTACCGAATTGCATTGAGGGAGGTTGGTGCACGCACCAAAGATCCCAAACTGTGCCACGAAAAAACACCACAGATCATGATTGAGCCACCATGCCCTTGTACAGTTCCAGCCAGGCATGCAGGATCCATGGCTTCATGAGCCTGACGCCATATTCTCAGGTGGTAATTTGAACTAATGTTTGGCTTCGCTGGCTACGTACAATACGCCTGAGCCGTCTCTCACCACGCACTGTCAAGGCTAATTGTCCTTTGCAGTTTGCCCGATCGCTAGTTTTTTTTCCACCATCCATGTATTCTTGGTATACTCTTGACACTGTCGACCTTGAAAATCCTAGCTGTCTGACGATTTCGGAAATTGAATGGCCCATGCGTCGCGCACCTACGATTTGTCCGCGATCGAAGGCGTCTAAATCAGGCAGTTTACCCATACTGGCAATTCCAACAACTAATTCAGAACAACCACAGTACGCGCTATATATGCAGTTACCACAGCGCCCTCACTTGCGCATACATGATGCGCAGCGATACACAATTTGCATAGGCTTTGCTATCCCTATTCCAGTGGCACTTCAGTGTATATATATATATATATATATATATATATATATATATATACAGTGGAATCTCGATCTATCGTTTTTCAAGGGACCTATTGAAATGAACGATAAATGCGGGAAAACGATAGATGCGAAAACATAACAAAGCAATAGGATCATTGGGACTGGATAAAATGAACGACACATACGGAAAAACGATGGATCCGATAACGATCGATCGAGATTCCACTGTATATATATATATATATATATATATATACAGTGGAATCTCGATAGATCGTCCCCCGAATCATCGTTTTCCCGTATGTGTCGTTTATTCCACCTAGTTCCAACTATCATATTTCTTTGTCATGTTCCAGCATCTATCGTATTCCCGCATTTATCGTTCAGTTTAGTCGGTCCGTTGAAAAACGATAGATCGAGATTCCATTGTACAGGTAGCCCTCCTATAGCACGGCATCTTACAACGCGGTTTCGCTCTAACATGATAAGATAAATTGCGGGAATCCTCATATAACACTGCAACCTGTAACACGGTTTCGCTCTAACACGATAAAAAAATTGCGAAAACCTTTGTACAACACTGTACTTCTACAGCACTAGATAACATGATTTTTGTTTAGCACATTTAAATACTAAATTACCTTAAAATAATGACGGGAAGGAATAATGAACTATAGTGGCTTTACGTGAAAATGTATAAACAAATTATAATTTATTCATTTATAACTCTATAAAATTACAAGAAGGCCTAAGCTTAGCCGAAAATCTTGAATCATTTTTCCTGAATGCAGACCCTTCCGCTGAAAGAAGCCGAAAATTCAAAAGGGAGCTGCAGAATTAATTGTCCATCTCCATACCGTGAATCTACAATGACCTTGTAAGAACCAGCAAGTAAACCAAAATTATAGATTTTTTAAAGAGGATAGAAGGTGCACAAAATCTAAATGAAGAAAAAGGTTCTGAAAGTATAGCTGATATCCTTTAACTGAAAAAGGGTTTCGTTTGATTGTACTGAACAGTGATGAGGAAGAAATTTATTAAAGTAAGATCGCATTAAATGAAAATATTTTTTGTTTCTTTTCATTTTGTGTTATACATACATTTATATATTTAATAAAAATTAAGTTGCTTATATGGAATTTTAAAAAAAAAGTTTGTTTTTAATAAGTTTTCAGAACGTAATCCCCCTTTTTTGAACTGTCTCTTGGTCTCATATAACACGGTTTCACACAACACGGTATTTTCTAGGAACCTATCTACCGTGTTATAGGTGGGTTACCTGTATATATATATATATATATATATATATATATATATATATATATATATATATATATATATATATATATATGCGTGTGTGTGTGTTTGTTTGTGTTTGTGTTTGTTTGTTTGTTTTACACGACACACACACACACACACACACACACACACATATATATATATATATATATATGTTACGATAGATCGAGATTCAACTGTACAGGTAGCCCTCCTATAGCACGGCATCTTACAACACGGTTTCGCTCTTACACGATAAGATAAATTGCAGGAACCCTCATATAACACTGCAACCTGTAACACGGTTTCGCTCTAACACGATAAAAAATTTGCGAAAACCTTTGTACAATACTGAATTTATATATATATATACAGTGGAACCTCGATCGATCGTTTTAAAGAGACTTATTGTACTAAACGATTAATGCGGGAAAACTATAGATGCGGGAACATAACTAAATATTATCAATGGGACTGGAGGAAGTATACGTCACATACGGGAAAACGATTATCCGGGTACAATCAGTCGAGGTTCCACTGTATAACGGCTTTCGCGCTTCTACAAATAGACACTATCACGTCGTAGACCGTTAGATTACATTACAACAGCATACGACATTAAAAAAAAGTAGAGAGAAAGTTGGTTCAAAAAGCTGATAAAAAAAGTTTCCGGCGCTTTTTTCATCCGACTAAATAGGTATCTAAACTGCCGCCGTCTTATCAAACTGGCAAAACATTCCGTAGGTGCATCACTGTTTGCTAGAGCAGATCTCTGCGACGCATCAGTGGACAGATGAAGAGAAATTCCACGGATCTGTCTTTTGCGGTTGTCTGCCGATTGTTTTCGTTTTTCTTTTTCCCTGCTTTCACGTCATGCTCAAGAAGTCGGATGCATGAATACCGAGTTGGATGTCAGCGCTTCCGTGTAAAGCAGTAACTCATGCCCGCTTGGTTGGATTTGGTTTAAACGTGGAGCTATTTTTTTAAATCCGTATTAAATGGGCCTAAAGACACTATCCGTTCATTTCCCTATGTTGTATATTCAATAAATGAAACCCCTGCATAAAATTAGAAGATATCCAATATGTATTCTAGTTTGAGGGAAACCGGAACGCAAAATTTTAATTTTTCTTATTTATAGGCGTTTTACAAAGCAATTTTTTCCTCAACAGTATCTTAATATAGCGATAAATATGCTTATAAAAATAGTAGAACAGTTTGAAACTTTGCTTTAAAGAAAATTAAAACAAAGTTTTATAAATAAATTTAAAAAGGTGTAAAATTCAAAATTCATTTTTTAAAGCATGTTTAGTTTTTGATATAATGGCTAATCAAACATATAATCTCTATTTGCATATTTTTTTTACTTATGTACATAGGAAAGGTTTCAGAAAAAGGGCCAGTTCACATAGAATCCGTCAGTGTTAAAATTTTTAACCAATCACACACCAGTCATTGACCAATTTAGCCAATCAGCGCCAACGGAATATTTAACGCTGACGCTGACGGATTCTATGTGAACACGCCATAATTTGTCTTCAGTATTTATTAAATTTTCATGAAAAAGAAATGTTAATCACTTTAAAGTGAATTTTTTTCAGGGTAATTTTTGCTTTAGAGAAAAGTATTTTCAGCATTTTTGTTCTAAATCAAAAATACAAAAGACATTTTAATGAAAATAAAACCATTGATCACCGTACAAAATTTCACAACAATACCCTACGAGGAATTTTTGATATTCCCTTTTAAAGTTGGAAAATCACCGAAAATTTGATTTCGAGATAAACAGATCAACAGTACAGATGTAGTCTGATACGCGTAGACTGTACAGCTTACAATCGTTGCATCTGGTAATATAATTAGTCCCATGCGACTTGGTCATTTGATTCTAAAAGCTCTCTCGTATGTGTTTGGCCTAGAAAACAATTTTTTTTCTGGGAAATTAGTGTCCAAGACTCCCTTACAGCTTCTATTGACCAACGTTCACTCAATTAAGTGTAATTCAACGTGTATTCAAAATTAATATTAGAGTATACATTTTCTTTTTTAAAAAACTAACGATTACATTAGTACGTTACGTGATGGGTTATTTTGAAGCTCTTTGTTGCATATACAAGCATAACTCAGGGGTACTAATAGGTAAGTGCAGCTGTTCGAAGAACAGGAGGTCTGAATTTCGTGCAGCCAGCAATTCAGATGTGAGTTAACAAATTGGCAAAAGTGAACAGAGGGAAAAGTCTGTTAAGGGCTGTAGATGGGGATATTAACATATAAAGGTTTTCATTTTTCCTTCTCCTGCATTCTCTCAAATTCACTTTTCGAAACGGATGTGAACGGGAATAGAGGTTTAATAGTTATCACAATCGAAAGGTTGAAATGCTAATTTTCTGTCAATCCCGAATTATGAAAAGAAGCGAGCTGAACTGAAGGGAGGCATAGCCTTGTCTAGCGTATTCATGCGTCGCAGATTTGATCTTACTTAGCGGAATTTTACCAGAAGGTATAATATAGAGGTTATTCGAATTATTGTAAATAGATTTGAACGCAAAAGATCAAGATGGTGGAATATTCACCTATTCTTAATATTCAACAGTATCATCTGATACGCTGCTTTAAGAGTTCAGTCAGTTTTAAGTATGAAGTATAAGCAATGTTGAACTGTTCAGACTGATAGTTCAATTCCCTTTTAAGGCAAATTAGTTGCTTGTTTTTGTTAAGCTGTTGTTATTAATTTATCTTTGAAGAGGGCAGCGGAAGGCTCCCGGCCGTAAGAATCTTTCAAGTTGTGAATAGTTCTGTTGTTCTAGTGTTTTTCTATACACACCAAGGTGTTCAAATATAATGATGTTAAAATGTTAAAACGTAATGAAATTGAGTAACCGATCTAGGGATTGTTCTCTTAACCTCCAAATTGACAGTCTGCTAAATGAACAATCTTGATGTGAAGAAATCCCTTTTAGAAGGATTTTTTCACACTTTTTCCCCTTTCTCCTTGAATCCGAAGACACAAAACACTGGATTCACAAATTTATTTATTTACGCATAAATTATTTTTTCTGGCATGATGATTTATTCCCTAAAGGGGATTTTTTTGTCGCCCATTATCACGACCGTCTGCCAGGTCCAGGGTTTGAACGAGGATCTCCGAACCTCGAGTTTGGTATAGTACCAAATGAATTATCCCGGACATGTGATAAAATTCTTTCTACAAAAGTATTTTTCTTCTAATTTTTTTTCAAAATTTATTATCCTACAAATAATACGTACACCTTTATTGTACTTCTAGGCCCACAGGATGAAATATTAATCAGTGCAAACCGACAAGTATCGTTCCCTTTCAAAATAACCCTCGATATTTTTCTTTACCTTCGAAGAATCATCGCTAACCAGGGAGAAAAAGGAAGAAAAAATGAATAATGATGAACACACATATTTATGGAAAGACTTACGTAGTTTTTCATGTAATCAGTAATGTATTAGCTTAAATTCCTTATATCTTTGGAGGTTTCAGTGTGAATATACATCTAATGTTAGTTTTGGGCTGCAGTTTTTAAACCCTATAATTGTTCCAGTAATTTATACTTCAACATATCAGTTAGAATCGGCTAGCAACTATATTACTTACAAGCATTTTTCTATTACACAACTTATGGATATGGGCTCTCAAGCAGTATTATAAAGAGTTTGGTAACCTCTGTTTCGGTGAAAAACTTGAAATTAATATTATTCTGCAAAGAAACGACGGCAAGTATATACCATAATCAGTTTTAAATAAAGACCAATAGTTTCAAAACTACAGCGGAAGCATTTCAATTTTTTCTTTTGCAACAGCTCAATAAATCAATTAAAATGTTCTTCAAACCAAAGTAATCGAGTTAAACTTATCCAGGTTAAGACACTGTTGGACCCCTACCTCCTCCAATCTCAATGTTGCTCACTATTATAAAGCCATGAAGAATGCAAGCTAATTTAATATTTTCTCAGAAATGAAGTTTTAATTTAAGATAATATATTAAATACTTTAATCCATTCGTGTTATTCAAAATGATGTTATATCCATTCGTGTCATGTCATAATCTGTCAAGCGAGTAATTAAGTAACTTTTTTGATACAGTTACCGACCTTTACCAAAAACTGAATAATTACTGGAATTCGTTATTTCTCATTATTTGTTTTTAAATAACGTCTCTGTGTTCCTAAAAGAATACATTTGATGGCAATATTTTCAGTTAATTCGCCATCTTTCAAAAAACTTTTTTCTTCTTGTCCATAAAGATGCGTTCCCGCCATTTTTGAAGAAAAAAAATATTTTTGCCGTAAAGAAAAGATTCCTATTTCAGCCGACTGATGGCAGAACAGAAATTTGGAACTTACCAGCAATCTTTCTCCTAAACATAAAAATATATAAAACTTTTAAAATAATATTTAATGAATGGCTGAAAAAACTAGAGAGAAAATTATTACCCCATAATCTTTACATCACGGTTATAGCCCATTGTTTATTTAGATTGGACGTACCGATAATCTTAGGCTTAGTTTTGTTTTACTGGAAAGAAAAACATTGCGCGTCTCAATCTGTATCTGGAAGCATAACTGTAATTTGAAGCGGAAAGACAAATAATAAAAATGTTGCAGAAAAAATGTCTGACAGTAGGTGTTGGAAGAAGGGGTTTCGAACACTCCTAATAAGCTGTTTGGAAACATTTGAATAGAAGGCAGAAGGAAAAGAAAGAATATATTCGATTATCTTGCGGTTTCCTTTTCATGCTATGCTATTTTTATCTTTTTATTTTTTTTCCGCTGCATTTTATCTCACGGAGAAATCCATAAAAAGAGAGTACAATGATGGTTACCTTCAAGGTCACTGAAATATATGCATTTAGTAAAATCGTTTTAGTGAACGGTTTTAAATGAAGGGGAAAAGTGTCAATTTGACTATGAATATTATTTATTTCGTATGACTATTAGTACTGAAGTTTATATATTTTTTGCAGTATTGGTCTCTCATAATGCATTATGGATAGTTTCCAGTTCACATTATTAAAACATTTCCAAACTCGGGATGTTGACGAATTTTGCAATTTATTTTTTATTTATTTAAGCAGTGCGAAATTTACTGAAACGCAGCACCACCTGTTCGTTGGTGGATCAGTATACCGTTCGATTTTCTTGTAAACTATGGAAATGAATTAAAACTCCCGCTCAGTCATATGTGATGACATCCTTAGGTTTAAAAAAAAATCAGATAATCCTTTCGAAATAACATTCACAGATTTGTGTAGATAAATTATCAAAATAACATTAACCATTCGGTGGGAACATGATTTTTTTCCCGCTTAGTGGGAACATCTACCTGGAAGACAGCTACAGATGGAATATCTCTTTCCCAGGTATTCCTAACTAGAAATTCAGAGGGTATTTGTGGTTTCACGGTAGCCACAATCGTCAAACCATATCTCCTTAATTCTTGACCAGCTTCTACTGAACAGAACCAATTATCACAGGTTATATTACGGTCCATTTTGTAGAGGCATTCAGTTAGTTTAACGAGTGATTGGGTTGGGATTTTTAATTTTTGCTCTGATTAATCTAATTTTTACATGAACCATAGAAGGCTGGCGTCACGAATCACCCTTCCACACTGAAGACAATATATATATATATATATATATATATATATATATATATATATATATATACATATATATATATATATATATATATATATATATATATATATATATATATATATACAGAGGCATGCGTAGACTCACAGTACTCAAGGTCGAAGGGTGGTGGTGGTGTGTGTGTGGGGGGGGGGAAGAGTTGAATAAAGAAACCATTGCTGCATGAGAAGCAGATGTTCCCACCAAAGGGTTAAACTACAATGAGGTATCATTTACATATAAACAATATATTCACACAAATATTAAGCCAGTTTTTCTTAACTTAAGTACTGACCTAGTACCCCTACATTTTGCCTTTACGATTTTTTTTATGTGTGCAAACACCCCATATTAGCCTCCTTAATCGTGCTACAAAGTCTCAATAATTTTTGTGGGCTAAAATTCTTCCTCAAGGTACGTTTTGCTTGGAGAGATTATTACGGTGATCGCAAAGCGATAATTGCGGGTCGATCGCGGGCCAATATCAACTCTAGCGATGATCGCCCGAAGCAAAACGAAACAATACAAATCAATACTAAGCAGTGCTTCGATATGATTGCTGAGTTACTATCGCTCTACAATTATCGCAATAGTCGCTCCAAGCAAAACGTACCTTTACTTTATTTAGAGTCTTCTGCGCTTTACGGTCCACACTTCTTACATTTGTTCCAAGCATACTACGGAAATTGAGTGACAAGACTCAACTAATTTATATGCATATGTATTTCACTTAGCTGTCGCGATCATAT